>JAQHUG010000800.1:0-45457 GCA_028555095.1 Dicrostonyx torquatus | reverse complement strand
TTATTTTCTGTCTCACATCAACTGACTCTTGACATACGACAGAAACTCCAGAAATTCTGGGTTGTACTCTTAATAACAGGCTTGGAATTAGAGGGGGACTGAGTCAGAGTCTCATTCTAAAACCAGTTTTATATAGTTATGAATGTATACTTTGGAGTATAAGAGGCTTTATATAGTATCCATATCAATATATGTATGTACATATATACATATATACATGTGTGTGTGTGCACGTGTGGAATATATTAAATTATCGCCCAGGCCAGCTATCCTTAATATATATACTTTAATAAGGATAAAGAATACAATACCAGACCCTGGATTCCGCGTGTGCATCAACCACAATCCGCAGAGAGAGAGAGAGAGAGAGAGAGAGAGAGAGAGACCTTCTCATGTGAACCCAACCTTTTATACCTAATTGGGACCTGATGGTCCAGCCCCGAATAATTAGCTAATGGCTAAAGAGGGGCGGAATAATTAACTAATGGCTAATGGTGGGGCATGGCTATTAGCCTGATAGACTAAAACCATTCCCCATCACCGTTGAACTAAAGCCCTAGCTCCTACCCTCCTTTTCTTTGAAAGTGGGTTTCACGTAGCCCAGGTTGGCCTGGTCCTTGTTCTGTAGCTGAGAATAACCTTGATCTTCTGATCCTCCTGCTGCTGCCTCTCAAATGCTGGGAATTACAGGCAGGCCCCTCCATGTCCAGTTTACATGGCATGATTTCAAACCCAGAACTTCATGTATACTGGGCAAATACTCTACCAGCTGAGCTCCCAGCTCTCTTACTAAAATTATTTTCAGACAACCCTAAGTTGCCAAGGCTGACCTTGAGCTTGTGATCTTCCTGCCTCGGTCTCCTAAGTAGCTGGAATTGCAGTCACACATCACCCGGTCCATATCTGAGGGGCCTCCTGAGCATGCTGAAGTTTTGCTGTCCTGGAACCTGCTCTGTAAACCAGGATAGACCCAAACTCACAGAGCTCTGCCTGCCTCTGCCTCCTGAGTGCAGGGATTAAAGGCGTGCACTACCAGTGCCCGGTAAGGATTTTGGTTTTTGCATGGCATGTTTATGGAGGTTAACCTGCAGGTGTTGGTCCTCTCCTTTTATCATGTGGGTTCCAAGGATCAAATTCAAGCCTTTACCCACGGAGCCATCTTGCTAGCCCTTGTTTACTCATGTGCATGCATCCCTGTGTGTGTGCACAAGAGTGTGAAGATGCCCTTACCCGTAGAACTAGGAGAGAGTCCAGGTGAGCTCATCTGTCACTCTCCACCTGCCCTTTGAAGCAGGGTCCCTCCCTGAACCTGGAGCTTGAGTTTTGTCTGACAGGCTGGAAACCAGCAAGACCCAGCGGTCGGTCTTCAGGTCTCAGCTCTCCTCCTTGGAGCAGGAGTTGCAGATATGCAGCAGGGCAAGTCTGGAGTCCCTTTCCCATGGGCCCCTGCGCCTACGCTTCCCAACTGGTCTACAGTGCCGCTCTGCCCCAGAGGAAGCAGAGGTTTATCAGAGGCTGAGCTGTCTGGCTCTTCCTATCTTGCCTGTCTCCCAGGAGTAATAGCCATGTAAGACGTGTGTAGTGGGCGTCAGTGATTTATTACAGGTATTAAAACTGCTAGGGAGTGTTTAGTGTTATCTGATGACAGATTATTCTAATGACAAATGAGAACAGGAACCGGATAGGTATTGTGGGTCCCAACGAAGGCTTAGGAGCTCAGGACTTATCTCTTTCCGTATTTAATATTTTGGTTGGGTAACAAATTTGTGTGGCTTAAACCACACAACAAAGAACAATGGTGGGAAGGTCTTTTAGCACAAATGTCCCATAACCACTCAGTCCCTGCCCTTGCCAGGAAGCTGGTTTTAGATTATTAGCTGGCCCATGTAATAACTGAGGAACCCTGTCCTCTATTGGTCCCCGAAGGCTTGCTCCCAGAACTTCTGGACTTGCAGTTCATACGTTTTCCAGATTGTTTATGACGCCGACAGAAAGTCTTCTAAATGACAGAATTATTTACTGGCAAAAGGAAATTGCCAAAATCAAATTGTAGACTTAGGAGCTGGAGAGATGGCTTAGGGGTGAAGAGCACATACTACTCTTCCAGACCTGTGTTGGGTTCCCAGTACCCACATCAGGTGAATCACAACCACCTCTAAGTCCAGCTCCAGAGGAGTCCAAGGTCTCTGGCCTCTGCAGGCCCCTGCACCCAGACACCCGCCACATACACGCACATAACCGTAACTAGCAAACATGAATTTAAAAAACAAAAATAAAATCTTAGAAAACTGTAGAGTTACTTGAGTTAAGGTCAAGTTTTATTTTTATTTTAATACCTTATATATTTAATTTTAATTTGGTGAACATGTGTACGTTTGCATGTGGGTATATGCATATGAGCGCACGCACCCATAGAGGCAAGAAGAGGGCATCAGATTGTGCGGTACTAACATTACCAGGGCTTGTGAGTTGCCCAATGTGGAAACCGGGAAGTAAACAGGGATCTTCTGCAAGAGCAGCAAACTCTCTTAAGCACTGGGCCATCTCTCCCACCCCGTTTCATTTGACTTCTAAGTTTTAAAATTGTGTGTGTGTGTGTGTGTGTGTGTGTGTGTGTACACGTGTGCATGTGTATGTACCACAGTGCATGTATGAAAGCAGGAGTCAAGTCCTCTCTTTCCACCACGTGGGTATTGGAGTGAGAACTTGGGTCATCGGACCTGGTAGCAGTAAGTGCTTTTACGGACTGAGTCATCTTATCGGCCTAGATTATCTTCCTTTAAAGATGCGGTGTTGTGGGAAAATTCAGAGCTGCTGGTTTCTGACTCTTCAGCATGAATTATCCTAGCACAGACTCTTTTTAGGTACATAGAGCAAATATATATGTACACATTAGAAAGTGCTTGGCTCCACTGGGCAGACTTGGCCGTGAGAATCCACACTGACATGGGCTTCATTTTAGTGAAGAGAATGCACTGTGCTCCTGCCTGGTGAACATGTGGGTTGGTTTCCCTCTGCTATCAGAAAGCATGAAGGAGAACCTTACCCGTGTGACCTTTCTGCAGGTGTGAATTATACATGCAGGGTGGCTTCCCAGACTTGGGATTGATTACTAGGTATCTGCTTTAGCAATTCTGAGAGATGTTGCCAACTTTTCCTCCACAAAGTAAGCACCAGACCTCTCCTGTATCAGCTCTGGAAGAGAAATTTCCATTTTGCCACATCAATGGGCTCTGTTGCCAGGTTGTTGGCTCTGTATTAATCTGATATACAAACAACAATGGCTCGATAAGGCTGTCAATTGAATGTGTTATGAAAGGACTTTATTGGTGCGTTTAAATACCATTTCTGACTTGTTTTTGGTTTTGTTTTTATTCTTGTTTTCTTTTGTTTTCGAGACAGGGTTTCTTTGTGTAGCCCTGACTGTCCTGGAACTCACTTTGCAGACCAGGCTGGCCTCGAACTCACAGAGATCTGCCTGCCTCTGCCACCTAAGTGAAGTGATTAAAGGTGTGCGCCACCACTGCCCGACTGGCTTTTTCTTGACTGTCGTGTTAGCTTCTGAGGTGGCATGAGCGTGAGTCATACTCAGCTCAGATGGAGCCCCAAAGACTGCCCAAAGAGATGGCCCATCCAATCCTGGCTTGTTGAGTCAGTGGGTTTATTGGGTTTATTTATAGGCACATGGATGAGAAATTAGGGCTCACAGGCACATGGATGACCCCCAAACAGCTGTATCACCAAAAAGTCTGACTCCGGCATGGATGACATTTTCTCCATGGTTGCACAGACAGCATCTCCCCTCTGTTAAGCCTCTACCCGGTATGTACTAGCATCTCCAAGAGACTACCACTGGAACAGTCACAAACAAATGGGAGGGGACAGGAGGGAATGTCTGGAATCTCAGGTAGAAATCTAAAGACACTCCCAGCTCTTTCTCTCTCTCCCTCTCCAGACAGGTTCTTATGTACCTGTTGACTGAGTTTTCTGTCCTGCCCATTTCCTGTAATTGTTAAGTCCCAAAGAAATCACACAGAGGTCTATATTAACTATAAACTGATTGGCCCATTAACTCAGGCTTCTTATTAACTCTTTTATTTTAAAAGATTTATTTATTTATTATGTATACAACATTCTTCCTCCATGTATGCCCAAGTGTCAGAGGAGGGCGCCAGATCTCATTACAGATGGTTGTGAGTCACCATGTGGTTGCTGGGAATTGAACTCACGGCCTCTGGAAGAGCAGCCAGTGCTCTTAACCACTGAGCCATCTCTCCAGCCCTTCTTACTAACTCTTATAACTTATATGAGCCCATTATTCTTGTCTGTGTTAGCCATGTGGCTCGGTACCTTATTCAGTGAGACAGTCACATCTTGCTTCTTCTGTGGCGGGGTCACAACTGCTGATTAAGCTTTCCTCTTCCTAGAATTCTCCTGTTCTCGTTGACCCACCTCTACTTCCTGTCTGGTTGTCTCGCCTACACTTCCTGCCTGGCTACTGGCCAATCAGCGTTTATTTAAAATATAATTGACAGAATACAGACCATTGTCCCACACCATATACCCAGCTTTGAAGTCACTGTGTATATCATGTAGCCAATGGTGACCTTGAACTTCTGATCCTTACCTGCTAGCTAGTTTTTTACACTTGAGTGTGAATTATTCCCCTTATTCCATTGTACAATTGTTGGGCTCATAGGTGTGCACTAATTTGTCCAATTTATGCCATGTTGGAGACCTAACATGGAGCATGAAGTATGCTGTCTTACTCAAGTCTTTTTTTTAGATGTATTGGCTGGGATTAGTGTTTTGTTCTGAATACAGTTGGATCCAATGTAGCATTTCTGTCACCCCCCCACTCCTTTTTTTTTTTTTTGAGACAAGGTTTCTTTGTGTAGCTCTGCTTGTCCTGGAACTCACTCTGTAGAATTGGCTGGCCTCCAATTCACAGAGATCCTCCTGAGTGCTGGGATGACAGGTATATGCCACCATTGACTGGCTTCTTTTTTTTTTTTTTTTTGGTTTTTCGAGACAGGGTTTCTCTGTGGCTTTGGAGCCTTTCCTGGAACTCGCTCTGTAGACCAGGCTGGTCTCGAACCCACAGAGATCTGCCTGCCTCTGCCTCCCCAGTGCTGGGATTAAAGGTGTGCCCCACCAACACCCGGCTAAGATATATATTTTACTAGATATTTTCCTGAGTTCTTTCAGGCTAGTCTGGCCTATTTATTCTTTTACCTAAGGGTTAAAGTTTAGTATTTAGTTACACATGTATTTTATTTGAACTTGCTATAATAAAAATTCAACTAACATACACACATGAAAAGAGTAATTTTCAGTTATCACACAGTGAATACATCGTGGTAACTATTAACCACATATGGAACTAGAATATGACCTGTCTCCTTCAGCCCAGGCAGTCACTATTTGATGTGGTTTGACTATGAAATGTCCCCACAGTCTGTGCTGAAGGCTTGACCTCCAGCAGGTGGCGCTCTTTGGGGTGGTTCGGGAAATCTTAGGAGGGGGCTTGTGGCTGCAGGGAAAAAGTCCCAGGGCTCCTGGCTTTGGAGACTATGCCTGGCTTCCAGTTCCCTCATCACTCTTGGCTCCCAGTCCATCATCAGATGAGCTGGCCTCCTCCTCCACACGCTCCCATTACCGCGATGCTTTGCCTCATCATGGGCCCAAATCAACCAGTGCGCTGAAACCCGTGAGCCGAAATCACGAGACTTCCCTCCGAGTTGTTTTCCTCTGGTGTTTCTCGCGGCAGTGCAGGAGACACAGAGATGTGGTCCCACTGTCCTGACTGCTAATCGTAGTCTCATTTTTTTTTTTATGCCACAGTTGGTTTTGCTCTACTTTTTAAAAGCACCTTGGGGGGGAGGGGGGCTGGAGAGATGGCTCAGCGGTTAAGAGCATTGCCTGCTCTTCCAAAGGTCCTGAGTTCAATTCCCAGCAACCACATGGTGGCTCACAACCATCTGTAATGGGGTCTGGTGCCCTCTTCTGGCCTGCAGGCATATACACAGACATATACATAATAAATAAAGAAATATTTAAAAATAAAAATAAAAGCACCTTAGGGGCTGGAGGACGAGCTCAGCTGATTAAGTGCTTGACTTACAGGCACGTGGATGTGAGTTTGTGCCCCAGACCCTACTGTTGTTATTGTTGTTGTTTTTAAAAGCCCGTCATGGCTTTACAAGTATGTTGCATACTTGTAAACCCAGTGATGAAGAACTGAGACAGGCAGGTCCCTGGGGCTCACTGGTTAGCCAGCCTAGCCTACTTGGTAAATTACAGACTAGCCAGAGAACTTATCTCAAAAGAAAAAATAGATGGGTGGCACCTGAGGCACCTGAGGAACAACTCAAAGTGGTTTCGCTGGACTTTATATAGCATATATGCACACACTATATTAGACTACAAATAGATGAAGTAAGGCTTGGTACTACATTACATTATGAGGTTACTTAGTCTTGAACCATCCTTATACTCCTGAAATAATTATTATTGCAAATGGTGTTTGTGTGTGTGTGTGTGTGTGTGTGTGTGTGTGTGAATGTGGGTGTATGTAGGCCATGGTTTTCATGCAGGAGGTCAGCAGGTAACTTCTGGGAGCCAGGTCTCTGTTTCCGCCATAGGTTAATCTCAAACCATCCTTGTAATCCTGGGATAAATTCCTTTCTGTCCTTCAGTGTCCTGTACCACCCAGCTGGAGAGGCTCTGGAGTCCACAGAAACCACTGTGGGCTGCTGTGTAGACACCTGCAGACTTGGCAACTTCTTGCTGCACCTCTTGCCCTGAAGCAGGCGGCTTCTGGCTTGATTTCTTCCTGGGAATTGCAGCTCCCAGACCTTCCCGGGGTAATAAATGGACGGGAGGAACAGGAATTGCCCACCACCTTGGCAACATCTGCTTGACTCTCAACTCAGTTACTTCTAGCTCCGTCTCTTGTTTTTGTTCATTGTCACTCCGAAACAAACCACAACAAATTGAAACCCAGAAAGCATAGCCCAAGAATCTCCATCCTGTCCTCTGTTCTGTTTACGTTTTGGAAGATGTCCAAACAGGCTTGGAGTCTCTGGTCTCTTCTCAGTTTGGGAATCATTGCTGCAATTGTCTCAAGAAGGATGAAATGTGGGAAAAAGTGGTTAAGGGATCTGAATTATAAACAGAGGAAATCCTTTGGGGTCTCAGGCGCATCTCAGGATGTGGCTTTAACTCAGCAGGACATCCCAAAGGTTAAGACAACAGTGAGGGGCTGGAGAGATGGTCCAGAGGTTAAGAATGCAAACTGCTCCTGCAGGGGACCTGATTTAGGTTCCCAGCACCCACGACCACTACTAACTCCAACTCCAGGGGATCCCTCTTTTAGTCTTCAGTCACCTGTACTCACACAGACACATACATAAACACATACACACACATACACCTAATTTTTTTAAAAATATAATTCTTCAAAAACACCAGTGTTTTACCATGGTATGATAACATGTGCCTCTACTCCCATCACATGATGGAAGCAGTAGGCTGAGAGTTTGAGGGCAGTTTGGCTACGTGCCAAGACCCTGTCCCAAGAGCAAAACAAAGAAGCCAGTGTTTTCTGGGCTGGTTGAGCTGAAATCATGCTCTGCCCCTGACTGGGACACATTGGCTTCCCCTTCCTCCTCCAGCTCCTCATCAGAATGAGAGGATTGCAAGTTCCTCCCTCGGGCTTTGCTGTGGAATGCAGTGAGTTAGAGTTCACACATGGAAAATTCCCCGAGTCCAGGGAGGGCTGCCAGCAAATGTGAGAAGACTTCTTGGGGACAGACCCAGTAGGGTCTTCAATGTCATCTGACTTTGCCAGGCCCTGACCCTCATGCAGGGGGTGCCGAGACAGGGGATGGGCCATCTCTCAGGGTCGGGGCTTTCACCATGAAGCCAAAGAAAAGCACTAAGCAGTTTGCTTTCAGGCCTGGAGGAGAGACGACTCTGTTTAAGAGCACTTTTGGCTCTTCCAGAGGTCCAGAGTTCAGTTGCCAGCACTCATATTTGGCAACTCACAACTGCCTTTAACTCCAACTCCAGGGATCTGATGCCCTCTTTTGGTCTCTGCAGGTGCCCACACCCACACCCACACCCACACACACACACTAGATAGATAGATAGATAGATAGATAGATAGATAGATAGATAGATAAAAAAATTAAGGCTGGAGAGATGGCTCAACATTTTTTTTTTCGAGACAGGGTTTCTCTGTAGCTTTGGAGTCTGTCTTGGGACTCATTCAGAGACCAGGCTGGCCTCAAATTCACAGAGATCTACCTGTCTCTGCCTCATGAGTGCTGGAATTAAAGGCATGTGCCAACACAGCCTGACTTTTAGTTTTTTATTTTTTTGATGGCTCAACATCTAAGAGTGCTTGTTGCTTTTTCAGAGGTCCTGAGTTCAGTTTCCAGCACTCACAGGGTGGCTCACAACTGTCTGTAACTCTAGTTCCTGGGGATCCAATGCCTCTTTCTAGTCCCCTTAGGCACCAGAAATACAGGTGGTACATATACATTCATGCAGGCAGAACACTCATACACATACAACAAAGATAAATAAATCTTTAAAACATAAATAAAAAAATAAACTGGGTGTTTCCTTTTGTGACTGCCTGGGCTGCAGAAAGCAAAGGGATGGGGCCGAAGATCATTCCAGAAAACGAATCTAGGAGCAAATAGAAACCTGTCACCTTCTAAGCAGGCCTCGCTGTGGTCCTTAGTTCCGGGGACAGCTGCTCCATATGAGAGGTTCAGGTTGCTCTTGAACCCAGCATCCATGAAGTGGGTCTCTTAGGTAGAGCTACCCATGGACTGTGTGGCATTTGCGTCTGAAGAGTACCATGGGCATACTGGCTAAGGAAATTTTTTTTTTTTTTTTTTTTGGTTTTTCGAGACAGGGTTTCTCTGTAGCTTTGGAGCCTGTCCTGGAACTTGCTCTGTAGACCAGGCTGGTCTCAAACTCACAAAGATCTGCCTGTCTCTGCCTCCCGAGTGCTAAGATTAAAGGTGTGCGCCACCACTGCCCGGCTTAAAAATATTTTTAGATTTATTTGTTTTACTATTTTATACATATGGCTGCTATGCCTATGAGGGTCAGAAGAGAGCATCAGGGTTTCAAGACAGCTTGTGGGTGCTGGGAATCCAACCTGGGTCCTCAAAAGAGCAACAAATGTTCTTAGTTACTGAGTGGACTCTGCAGCCTGGAGGGAATATTTTTACACAGTGTGCATGAAGGGAGAGGCACTGGGCCGTATCAGGCTGGGCAGCACCCAATAGGGCCACCTTTAGCTTTCTGAACAATACTGGACTCTGCTCCAAAAGCTGTTCTGCCAGACAGGGCGAAGCACCAGCCAGGGTTAGGCTTTTTACCAGCTTTCTGTTTCCAATGAGCTCTTGCTTATTTTCAAATTTAGAAATATAGCTTACTGAAAATAAAGCCGGTAGAACTTACGCATTCAGTTTGTTGGCGTGGTACTCTAACATAGGACTGAGAACTCCATAGCTTATTATAGTATCACAGCTGTGCTCTCTCACGGGTCTGGAGGCAAGAGTTTCACAGTGATGTGCCCATGGAGTCCTCTTTCTGCAGACTGGAGGCGGTGGCGATGGGGGGTGGGGATGGCGCTGCTCCTGCCCCAGCTTCCCGTGGTTGCAGCAGCTCTGGGTACTGTTCCCTTGTGTGTGTGCGTCTCTGCAGTCTGCACCTCCAGTCTGCACCTCCATTGGCATGTGGTCTTCTTTGTGTTCCTATTCCCTCTCCTCATGAGAGTTGCATGTGGAGTTCAGGTTTTAGAGTACTTGCCTACCAAGCATGAAGCCCTGGGTTCCAAGACTCACACTGCATAAAAGCTGGGCAGGGTGGTACTTGCTTAGAATCCCAGCCCTTAGGAAGTAGGTGCAAGAGGAACAGGAGTTCAAGGTCATCCTCTGCTACGTGTACAGTCAAGGCCAGCCTGGGTTACTTGAAATCTTGGCAGTCTTGTCATCCAATAAAACAAAGCAGCAGATTGGATTAGGGCCTACTCCAGTGCAGCTTGACCTTACTCTAATTAGCTAATTACATCTAAAAAGGCCATAAGGGCGTGTGCTGAGAGTCCTAGAGGCTGTAAATTTGGAGGAAGGAGTCACTGCCTATCCAGCAATAACTGCTTGGCAAGGATGTAACCACTACTCCAGGCAAGTATGTAACCACTACTCCAGGCAAGAGACTGAACGTCCCTAATTCTCCACTACGTTCTCTCAGGCCCCTTCTAGCCAGCTCCAACCAGCACTGCCCATCCCGGGTAGTAACTACAGTTGGTGTCTATGACTATAGATAAGCTTTAACAAACTTATTCTTACTGGGTGGTGGTGGCGCACACCTTTAATCCCAGCACTCAGGAGGCAGAGGCAGGTAGATCTCTGTGAGTTCGAGGCCAGCCTGGTCTACAGAGCTAGTTCCAGGACAGGTTCCAAAGCTACAAAGAAACCCTGTCTCAGAAAACAAACAAAAACCAAAAATCAAAAATCTACTCTTACATTCTAATAAATGCAATTACAAAGCATATAGTTTTTTACAACAGGCTTCTTTTCCTCAAAATAATGTTTCTGAGCCTCGTGCATGCTGTCGCTTGGATTAGAGATGTGCTCCTTTTGATGGTTGTGTAGTATCCTTTGTTATCACCAGCATCTGCATGTCCAATCTTCTAGGGGTAGATATCTGGCTTATTTCCTATGTGGGGAACTGGAATATAATAGTCACCTGACTTGTTGGTGTAACAAAACACAGGACAGAAGCAGCTTCCAGGAAGAAAGACTTGTTCTGACTCACAGTTGGAGAATACAGTCCTTCACAACAGGGTAGTCATGGCTGCCTGAACGCGAGCTGGCTGGTCCCATGGCATCCACAGTCAGAACACAGGGAGAGGTGAATGCCGCTGCTCAAATCACTTTCTCCCTTTCACAGTGCCACCCACACGTCACGTGGGTCTTCTCACCCAGCTAGCCTCATCTAGAAAAGTCCAGAGGTTTGTTTCCATGGTGATTCTAAACAAGATTAACCAGCATGGGCACGCCATCTATAAAGTAAATAGAACATCAAAGGCATAGTTTTGCTCACTCTTTTCAGCTTACTTTTAGTATGTGTTCACATGTGCATGTGTGTGTAGGTGAGGGTGCATGCGCACATGTGTACACGTGCCTACAGAGGCTGCAGGTCAGAGCCAGGTAGCCTTCCTCTTGCTCTTCCACTGGGTGTGTGCCTGTGCGCATGTGTGTGCATGTGTGCATGCATATGTGTGTGTATATGTGTGTGCGAGCATGTGTGCAGGTGCACGTGTTCATGTGTTACTCCCGAAGCCAGAGGTTAAGGTTGAGTGTCTTTCTCTACTGCTTTCCATCTTATTGTTTTGAGAATGAGGCTCTCACTGAAACAGGAGCTCACCGACTTGCTACTGAGCTCTCTGGGCTCCTCCTACCTCCACTTCCTGGCACTGGGATCCAGGTGCATGCCTTTACACCCAGATTTTTCAGGAGCGCTGGGATCCAGACTCAGGTTGTCAACTCACACAGCGGGCACTCTATCACTTGAGTCATGGCTCTAGTCCCTTGGGGCTTTTTGGGGAGAAGGGTGTTTTTTGGTTTTTGTTTTTGTGGTGGACTCTTCTTCTTCTGTTGTTTGTATTGAAGGAAAGGCCTCACTGTGTAGCCCTGACTGCCTAGAACTCTGGATGTAGACCAGGTTGGCCTTGAACTCTCAGAGATCTCCCTGGTTCTGCCTCTCGAGTGCTGGGATTAAAGGTGTGATCCCAACCAGGCAGAGCTCGGTGGAGATGGTGGTTCTAAGAACCGGTATCTTTGCCATCCCTGAGGAAACTTTCCTGCTTCCCTGTCCCCACTTCCCTATAGTTCCTTGGTGTACAATTTCCCATGATTCAATTATCATTCTGCTTCCCATTTGCCTGCATGTTTCTTCCTGCATGGCAGCTTACTGGTCCCAGGCAAACAGAAGGTGCTTCCTAAGTGCTGACTACAAGGGTCATATCCAGTGCAGACTTCCCAGGACCTCCCCTGGGATCTGGGACCTTTAGTAATTTCGTTTAGTGCTCATGTCTGGTGTCATGTGATTCTTGGACAATTTTGTCTAAACATGGGTCCTGTGCCATGACCAGTTTAGACAGTTGTCTATGGTTTCTGGGTCTTGTGGCAAAAAAAATATTGAATTGCTCAGAAGCTACAGAGAAACCCTGTCTCAAAAAAAAATATTGAATTTATCTAGGTAGGGTGGTGCATACCTGTAATCCCAACACTTGGAGGCTGAGGCAGGAGGATCACAAATTCTAGGCCAGTCTGGGATACAGAAATCCCGTCTCAAAAACCCGCAAGCCATCTGTCAAGACAGCTCAGTCGGTAAACATGCTCCCTGTACAAACCTGGGATCCCTTCCCGAGATCCGCAGCGGAAAGAAAGAACCAACTTCTGAAAGTTGTCCCCTGACTTCCCCACATGCCTACACATGTTCATACTTAAACACACATCACAGTGAGAGACACACACATAATAAATAAAACAAAACCACCAGCCAAAACAAGCAAGACAAATGCACTGAAACCCTTCCCTTTCTAGGATGTAGCTGGGATCTCAGTGTTAGTAATGCTGGCATCTGGGACTAGAATTGTCCTGTATTTCTAGACTATTAGTGCATCCTTCACTTCTGCCCACTGGCTTCAGTCACACCCATACCTTCAGTCATGGACATCAGAAATATCTCCAACCATTTTGCCCAATGTCTTGAGGGGGATTGGAAATTGATGGTCTAACAAGTGTATTTTTAACCCCTCTGTAACTCCTTTTCGACCCTGGATCCAGGGATTCACCTGATGAGAATCACTCCAGGGGCCAGTGAAATGGCTCAGCAGGTAAAGGTACTTGCCACCAAGCCTGAAGACCTCAGTTCAACCCCAGGACCCATCTATGGAAGAAGAGAATTGACTTCCAAAAGTTGTCATCTGACCTCCACACACGTACTGTGGCATGCACACACTCCCCTTACACACACACACACACACACACACACACACACACACGAATGTAATAAAAATTAAGTGGGGCATGGTAGCATGTACCAGTGATACCCAACACTTTGGAGACAAAGGCAGGCAGATTTCTGTGATTTCAATGCCAGTTTGATTCATAAGAGAGAGTTCCAGGCCAGAAAGGGCTACACAGTGAGACTTTGTCTTGAAAAAAAAATCACTTCAGTGGCTGTGAATTTTCTAAATAAAGTCAGTGTCAGTGTAGAGCCCAGTCAAGCTTGAGAAGCAGCTGCTTGGGAACAAACCTCACGGGCCTGAATCCTATCTGATTTCAGAGGAAGGCCAGATGGAGGTTGAAAGAACAGTATTTCATTCATATCAGACATGTTGGCAAAGCTATGATCTGCTGCTGCCTCGGCTTGCCTCGTGGGAAAGGACTCATGGGAAAACAAGACGAGTTAGAAGGGGACACCCAGCAACTCTTTTTTTTTTTTTTTTTCAAGACAGGGTTTCTCTGTAGTTTTGGAGCCTGCGCTGGAACTAGCTCTTGTAGACCAGGCTGGCCTCAAACTCACAAAGATCCGCCTGTCTCTGCCTCCCGCGTGCTGGGATTAAAGGCGTGCGCCACCACCGCGCGGCTTCCCAGCAACTCTTACTGATTGAGCAGAAGATCAGCTGTAAGCACAGATAGTGCAGACTTCCATTGGAAGCCACAGCAAAGGCCAGAACTGTAGTTAGCGCTGGACTTGGGCAGGGAGAAGTGGAGAGCAGAGCCCAGAAGATGACTTAGAGACTGAGTTTGATCCCTGGAACCCATCTAAAGGTGGAAGGAGAGAACTGATCTCGTGAAGCTGTCCTTTGAACCTCATATTCCCACTGTTGGCGTGCATATTCATGCACACACACACACGCACGCACACACACAGACAGAGTAGTAGTAAATGAAAGCTGTAGAAGGGCACAGAAACTGCACCGTGCTCTTCAGGCAGCAGAATATGGAGTATGTACGACAGATTAGATTCTTCTTTTCTTTTTTCTTTTTGTTTGTTTTGTTTTGGTTTTGGTTTTTTGAGACAGGGTTTCTCTGTGTAGCTCTGGCTGTCCTGGATCTTGCTCTGCAGAACAAAGATGGTCTCCAACTTCTAGAGATCCACCTGCCTCTGCCTCCTTAGTGCTGGGATTAAAGGCGTGTGCTACCACTGCCTGGTTTAGATTTGTTTTTTGAGATAGTGCCTCACTATTGGAACCCACCAAGAATCAAACAGCATTCAGAAACTAAGAAGTTCAGAGTTTCCTATAGCACTGTGAGCAATGGACTTGTGTGTGTGTGTGTGTGTGTGTGTGTGTGTGTGTGTGTGTGGTAATGGACTTGTATGTGTGTGTGTGGTGTGTGTGGTATGTGTGTGTGTATATGTGGTGTTTGTGTGTGTGTGTGTGGTGTGTGTGTGGTATGTGTGTCTATGTGTGTGATGTAGTTTGTGTGTGTGTGGTGTGTGTGTGTGGTGTGTGTGTGGTGTATGTGGTTTATGTGTGTGTGGTATGTGTGTGTGTATATGTGGTGTTTGTGTGTGTGTGTGTGTGTGTGTGTGGTTTCTGTGTGTATGCACAGGCTTGTGGAGTCCAGAGGTCAAAGCTGCATGCTGTCCTCAGTTGTGCCCCATCTTAGTTTTTTGGAGAAAGGATCTCTCACTGAATCTGGAGCTCACTAGTTTAGCTAGACTACCTGACCAGCAAGCCTCAGGTCCCTTCTGTCTTCACTTCCCTAGCATTAGGAGTACAGGCACATTTGCTATCTGTGTGTGTTTCAGGGATAGGCAGCCTCAAACACCAGGGCTGGCAAGAAGGAAATCTGATTCAGCACTACTACTTAGTGGCTGGTGTTGATTCAACTTTTACAGCACTATTTAAAAAAAGTTCCTGATGATAATTAACTCAATCTGCATGTACAACAAAGCTGAAGACATGATTACATTGAAACTCTTTTCAATGTACATATGACCTCTTCTGTAAAGATGAGCTCTGGTGACTGAGAAACAGTGCTTAAGATAAGGATCTAGGGAGAATGACTGAGATAAACTAAGAGTCTGGGGGACCCAGGAGTCGCACGGCCCTACAGGTAGCACCTAGGCTGTTGTAAAGTAAGGTGACATTTCCCATAAGGATGGGTTTCGTTGACTCAGAAACAATGCTCAGGATAAGGTCTAGGAAGAAAAAGTCCAAGATAAACATAATAGGGCAATTCAAGGGGATTCAGGTGTGGCCTGGCCCTATAGGTAGCACAGATCATCGGGCTAATATATCCATTCCCAGTTTTCTGGGTGGAAAACGACTCTATTCCCCTTCGTTGAGGAGACGTTCCTGATTGCCCCAGTGCTTATCTGTATGTACAAGGACCTTGTGCCCTCTGTGACTATCTACCCCACGCCTAACTTTAAAAATTTTTAAATGTATTTCTATGTGTATGAGTATTTATTTATTTCTGTGCATGCATGTGTATGCACTGCCTGCTTGCCCAGTGCCCAAAGAGGCTAGACTAGAGCTCTAGATCTCCTGGAACTAGAGTTAGAGATGGCTGTGAACCACCAAGTAGGTGCTGGGAACTGAACCTGGGCCCTCTGAGAAAACAGCAAGTGCTCTTAACCATGGAGCCATCTCTCCATCTCTAGGTGAATTATTTTTTGGGTCACAGTTTAATGCAACCTTCACTGGCCTGAAACTCTGTAGCCCAGGATGACCCTGAACTCCTGATCCTCCTGCCTCCACTTCCCATGTGCTGGGATTATAGGCAAGCACCACTGTGCTCAGTTTATGCAGTGCTGGGGATCAAATCCACGGCCTCCTGCATGGTAGGTGGGTACTCTATCAACCAACCCACATTCCCAGCCCCAAATGACTTTTTAGAAAACATTTAAGACTATGCATTTCCTACTGAATCAGACCTATAACACTGATAGCCCTGTAGTAAAATCGCGATATCCAGTGCCCAGGTTGAGGGATCTAAATACCATTTATTATTAGAAAGGATCCTTGGGGAAAGAGCTGATTTCAAGTCTGAGGCGGAAATTGTACAGGAGAGCTTAGAAGGCCCTTGTAATGGCAGAGAGTAAGGAAACTATGATGGTTTCTGGATTCACACACCAGGGCAGGAACCTACTAGAAGAAGTTCTCATTAACTTAATGATAGAAAACGACTTGAACATCAAAGAGAAAAACATATCACCACTTTGGAAAATAGCTTGGCTGTTTCTTATCGTTCAGACTTCGGTGATCATATGATTCTATGCTACTCTCAGGAGAGAGAAAAACATGGTCATGAAAGGCCTTGTCCTGGTCCGTTTTTCATCAGCATAAAATGTCCTCGAGGCTGGATAACATACAAAGGAAACATGCCATCATGAGGAGTGCTGCATGCCTGGAATCTAGCATCACGGAGGCTGAGGTGGGAGGATCATGAGTCTGAGGCCAACCTGGATTAGCTAGCAAGACTCCGTTTAACACAAACAAACAATCCAACTGACTAAAAACAAACAAGAAGTGGGGAAAGGGAAGTGGGGAGAAAAGAAAAAAGGAAGAAAAGGACAAATTGCTTTATTCATAGCTTTTGATGCTCAAGGGTATAGCATCAGCAATGGCCAAGTTCTGGTGAGAGCCTCTCTGACGGAGGGAGGGATCAAGAGGCAGGACAGGCTACCAGAAAGGGGGAGGGGCTGGCCTTGCTCCTTTATGATAACCCTTTCTCCCAGAAGCAAACTGGAATCCCTTGAGAAGACAGAAGTTCCTCTCCAAGGTGGTGGTCCCCACCCCAACTCCTCCTTCTCTTTGAGATTAGTCCAGGCTGGCTTCCACTTCACTGTATAGACCAGGGTGGCCTCAAACTCCTGCAATTTTGCCTCAGCTCCCTGAGTGTTGTGATTGCAGGTGCCTGCTACCATACCTGGTTAGGTTCCACATCTTAAAGACTTTACTATCTCCCAGCATTGAAAGTTGGGGATGCACAAAGACCCAAGCTTCCAAGACTATAATAATGTATGCACATTGTGAATTGCAGCTTCGAACTGCAAAACCCTGGAAGCAAGTCCAGCATCTGTCAGTGACAAGTGGAGAGGCAGATTGTAGCACAGTAGCCACGGCTCAGAGACTAAAGGACCACACCAGCACCACCCTCACCAGCATGGTGAATCCTTAAAGTACTTGCCAAGTGAAAGAGAAAAAGACAGTGAGGATAATGGATTATATGATTCCACTATAGAAAATTCTGGGGCTGGAGAGATGGCTCAGAGGTTAAGAGCACTGGCTGTTCTTCCAGAGGTCCTGAGTTCAATTCCCAGCAACCACTTGGTGGGTGGCTCACAACCATCTGTTAGGAGATCTGGTGCCCTCTTCTGGTGTGCAAGCAGAACAAAAAAAAAAGAAAATTCTGGAAAAAGTCTGACACTAAAGGTAGAAGCCAGATCAGTGGGAGACTGGGAAGAGGACTGGCTGCAAAGAGGGAAGCACAAGGGAACTTTTGGGAATGAAAGAATATCTCCATCTTCTTTTAAAAAAAATAATTGTTTTATTTTTATTTATGTGTATGGTGTGTGTCTGTTTGCCATGTGAGAGCAGGTGCCCTCAGAGGTCAGAAGAGGGTGATGATGGAGTTTTAGTGGAGTTATAGGGAGTTGTAAGAGGCCCAGCATGGGTGCTGGGAACCAAACTTGGGTCCTCTGTAAGAGCAGAAACGCTCCTAACCTAACCACGGAGCCGTCGCCCCTGCCCCTGCGATAGCGTACATTTTCAAACTTGTCCACTTGGATGGTGAGATTTACTTCATATCAACTGTACCTCAATCAAACTTTAAAAAAAGCTTCAGTAAATTAAACTAAGCAGTTAATGAGAGTGCAGCCACTGTCATGAAGACAAAGGAACTGTTCAGACCAGGAAGTTCATGACTCGTGACTACTTCAGAAGAGACAAATAGTCGGGAATGGAGAGATGGCTCAGGGGTTTAGAACACGTGCAGCTCTTGCAGAAGATCTGGTTTTGGTTCCCAGAATCCATAGCAGAAGTCTCACAATCACCTGTAACTCCAGTTCCAGGGTATCCAATGTCCTCTGGTCTCAAGAGCACTGTCTGCACATATATGATACAGATATACACTTAGGCACAGGCACATATATTCATCAAGTAAAATAAATAAGTAAGTACAAATTTTTAAAAAGTTATGTGTATGTACATTTTGCCTACATGTATGTCTGTGCACCACATGTGTCCTGAGGTGCCAGAAGAGGATACCAGTCCCTCAGGAACTGGGATTATTAACAGATTTCTGTGTATTGTCATGTGGGTACTGAAAGTTAAACACAGGTCCTTTGGAAGAGCAGCCAGTGCTCTTAACAACTGAGTCATCTCTTTAGCCTCCAAGGACTTTCATCTTACCTTGAGAAACTAATTACCTCCTTAGCTATTCCTAATCATGTTCTAAAGGCCCCATCTCTAAATGCCATCATATCAGTTGGGTTGGAGTGACATAACTTTTAAAAATTAGTAGATTTGTGGCTGGGCAGTGGTGGCACACGCCTTTAATCCCAACACTCGGGAGGCAGAGGCAGGCGGATCTCTGTGAGTTCGAGGCCACCCTGGTCTACAAGAGCTAGCTCCAGGACAGGCTCCAAAGAAACCCTGTCTCAAAAAAACAAAAACAAAATTAGTAGATTTGTGTGTGTGTAGTGTGTGTATATATGTATGTGTGTGTTTGTTTGAATATATGCCGTGCGTGCAGGTGCCTATTGAGACCAGAAGTGGGCATCAAATCCCCTGGAATTATAGTCTATAGTGAACTGCCCAGTGTGGATGCTGGGAACTGAACCTTGGTCCTCTGGAAGCACAAGAAATGCTCTTAACCCTTGATTCATCTCTTCAGCCCTTACATTTTACTTATTTTTTTGCACATGTATATGTGGGGGCACATACATACTTTGGCATACATGTAGAGAGATAGGGGACAACTTGTGGGAATCAGTTCTTTCCTTCACCATATGGGCTCTGGAGACTGAACTCAAGTTGTCAGGCTTGGGAATGATGAGACATCTCATTGGCCCAGAAGTGACTCAGATATTCAGTTCATAAGATGTCATGGATGAATGAACCTTGAGAACATGGTGCCAAGGGAAAGAAGTCAGGGGGAAGGACCATGTGCTATGCAGCTCCATCTGTATGAAATGTCCTGGTCACACTAAGCCATAGAGATAGAATATTAGTAGTGCAGAGTCTGCACAGGAGACAGAATAAGAATATATAGATATAATTTTTTGAAGGTTTTTTTTTTTTGAGACAGGGTTCCTCTGTAGTTTTGGAGCCTGTCCTGGAACTCGCTCTGTAGACCAGGCTGGTCTTGAACTCACAGAGATCCGCCTGCCTCTGCTTCCTGAGTGCTAGGATTACTAAAGAAATATGACTTCAATTCTGGGGCATGAATTTAACACAGAACCAACTGCTGGCCACACATAGGAAAGATGTCAGGGACTGGACAGAATATCTATAATATATATAATAGATGTATTCTGGAGGTCAGGAATGTAACTCAGTGGTAGAGCGCTTGCCTAGTAGGCAGGAAACCTGAACACCACATAAAACAGGCGTGGCAGGACACGGCTGTGATTCTGACACTTGGGGTGGAGGCAAAGAGCACAAGGAGTTGGCTCAGGTTTAACCGTGACCGTATCTACCAAGTCTGAAGCCAGCCTGGACTATGTGAGGACTTGTCAAAGAAGAAAGAGAGAGGGAGGGAAGAAAAGGAAGGCAGAAAAAAGAAAAGAGGGCTGGCAAAATGGCTAGGTGGGCAAAAGCGATTGCCACAAAATCTGATAGCCTGAATGGGATCCTTGGATCCCACAGTGAGAGGAGCAAATCGACTCCACAGTTGTCCTGCGATCTCTCTTACACACACACACACACACACACACACACACAGAGAGAGAGAGACAGACAGACAGACAGACAGACAGACACAGAAGAAGTATAAAAACATATTTAAAAATTAAAAAAGAAAAGAAAACTAAACATAAGCAGGTACAGGAACTGTGTACGGATCCTGCCTAATCCATTAGCCCAGAGTCCACCTCTATTTAGTTCATACCCCCACCCTTCAGTTAGAGTTTCCTGTAGCTAGCTTTAAACTCACTTTGTGGCCAAGGATGACCTTGAACTCTTGATCCTCCTACAGGTCCCTTCCCAGTGTGTCACCACACCCAGCTGTCCCCTTTCTCTGAGTCTTAGGCTCAGTCCCATTTCCTTCCACCTCCTCCCCCATTCAGAGCATCTGTTGATCCAGCCCTGAGCCCTGAGCTCACTGCCTGAGCCTCCTACTTTCTTAAGGGGTCATGGCTTGATTCCCAGGAAGAAAATGAGTTGGGAGGCCCGGATATGGCTTTGGGCCAGTTCCCTCCTTGTCTAGGACTCCTGGTCTCAACTCTAGGATGTGGGCTTGTAAGGAATGCCTCTGAAGTCTTCTAGGGCTTGTCCTGCTTAAAGAAAAGTGGCCAGGCTGGGCAGGTGACCCAATATTCTGTCCCCTAATACTTCTATGTCATGCCTGGCCTCTTTAGGGGAGAAGAATGTTCCAGGTAGGTGTAATAGATGGGTTGCAAACATGGCCCCAATTGTTTACCCACACCCATCCAGGGCCTTACAATGCAACTCTGCTCCTTTCATCAGAAAGTGGAGTCTGTCTGTCCTGAGTGACGGAAGTGGTTGGTGTCATTGCTCTGAGTGTAGGACTTAGGGAAGACTTGACTCACTTGCCTCCTTTTTTGGGTTTCTGTTGTGAGAATTAACCTAGGCTATCCCTGATGGATGTGATCCCAGTGAAGTCCATGTAGATCAGTCAGCACTCTGCAAACTCACCCACATGAGTGGGGCTACCCTGGGCTACACTGCACCAGCCAAACTCAGATGGGATCAGCTGAATCCAGCTTAAACCAGCAGAATCCAACCTGGGCCAGCTGAGCCCAGTTTAGGTTAGAGAACTCAGCTGGATTAGTTAAACCCAGCAGAGCTCAGTGTACAACAGCTGAGTCCAGGGAAGATCAATGGAGATTAGCTTGGATCAGCCAAGCCCAGGAAAGAGTAGCCGAACTCTGTATGCATCAACTGGGCCCATTCTTGATCAATGAAGATCAGCCCGGATTGCCTCATCCTTGCCTACAGTTCAGGAAACACAAACTCTTTCAGCCTCTATTGAGTGGTGATTGTGGCAGAGCCGGTAGAGGCTTCCTGGGAACTCTCAGGGCTTCGTGTGTACGTCCTGTTTCCTTGTATGGCTCCAGAACTCAACAGCCAGGATCCAAGCTCCCGCCCTGGGGAAGAGGAGCTAGTTAGTCCTCAGGCAAGGGAAGACCAAAGCAGGTGACTTTGGAAGAAGGGGGACAGTGAGAAGATTCTGACTTGGGTGGATAGCTCAAAGTAGGAGTTCCTTAAAAAGAAAAAAAAAGTAAGTCCAGGTTGTAGGCTATGATGTAGCACAATGGTAGAGCACTTCCGTCTCAAGCTCTCGCTTGATCCCTGGTAATACACAAAAGGGCAGTGGTGGCACCTCCGATAATCCCAGCACAGGAGGCTGAAGCAGGAGGAACAGAAGTTCAAGGTCATTTTTGAGGCTACATACTGAATTCGAAGCTAGTCTGGGATACAGACATAAGACCTTGTCTCAAAAAAAAAAAAAAATCCAAGTTCTACCTGCAGAATTAAAGAATAAAACAGTTCACTGTGTCACTGCGGTATTATAAACAATACCAGGCCTCCATCTGTTCCTCCTCCCATCTTCTACTTTCTACCTATAGAATTTAAACAAGGGCTGGAGAGATGGCTCAGAGGTTAAGAGCATTGCCTGCTCTTCCAAAGGTCCTGAGTTCAATTCCCAGCAACCACATGGTGGCTCACAACCATCTGTAATGAGGTCTGGTGCCCTCTTCTGGCCTGCAGGCATACACACAGACAGAATACTGTACACATAATAAATAAATAAGTATTTTAAAAAACACCATCATTTAAAAAAAAAGAAATTTAAACAAACAAAAAGCAAACAAAAACAAATAAAACAGCTAACAGCCAGGCATGGTGACACATAACTTTATTCCCAGCACTGGAAAGGCAGAGGCAGGTGGATCTCTTGAGTTCGACACCAGCCTGTTCTACATAGATGAGTTCCAGGACTACACCATGAGACCTTGTCTCAAAGTAAAAACAAAAGCAAAAAAGCAGGTCTCAAGGGCTGGGGGTGTAGCTCTTTGGAAAAGACAAGAACTACTTCATTTATCTCTAGCACACTGTCAGCCCTACGCTCAAACTCCAGTACCATAAAACCAAATACGCCCAACTATGTCTAATCCTGCCCAAATCATGCAAGCAAGTCTTTGCTTCCCTCCATGGAGGATTTAGCTCATTCAACCCCTTCTCTCCCCCGACACCTGCCCTCTCTCTGACCCTGACCGTGACCCGGGACCCTGGAGTCATAACTTAGTGAGACTGATATTTCTGACTTTGAAACTGCTCTTCATCGTGGAACTATGCTGACCACTCCACCCTCTTTTTTTTTTGTCCTTTCCTCCATGAGTTTCCCAATAATGCCATGAGCCCCAGGGGTGGGGTGGTGCAGACTGGAAAAGGCGTAAACTCTTCATCCACCTCCATCCCTTCATCCTCACCGAGATGGGGACAGAGAGGTAGAGACAGAGAAATCCAGGCAGGCTCTGAGAAGTCACAGTCAGTCTTGAGGACAGAAGATGGCAGTCAGGGTTGGGTCTCATTGCCAGGGAGGGCAAGGCTGTGGGCTCTAAACAGGACCTTCTTGTGCTGCCGCACAGTCTGCTGCTACGATAAACACCATGGCCAAGGCAACTTACAGAGAGAAGCATTTATTTGAACTTATGATTCCATGATGGTGTAGTGGAGGTAGCAGGTCGGGTGGCTGGAACAGCAAGCTGAAAGCTCACATCTTGAGCCCTGAACTCCAAATGGTGAGTCTTTAAACTCTTAAAGCCGGCATCCAGCGACACCCTTCCTCCAACAAAGCCACACCTGAGCCTCCCTACTTCCAACTGGGACCAGATATCCAAATGTCTGAGACTATGGGGGGCATCTCATTTAAACCACCACAGCCAGTAGCCTCATGTCCCCTGTGCCCATACCCCAGATCCAAAGTCTGTCGTCAGACACCGTCCTATTGGCAACTTCCTTGGAGTTTTTCTCCTGCTTTCCCATTCCAATGGGGCTCATACTGGGGTACAGACTTGACACATGTGTGACCTGACATGGTCCTGCCACCCTTTCCCACTTGGCTTCTCCACTGGGAACATGCAAACCGAGATGCATAGTGGGATTCAATGCTGGAGTCCTTTCTGAATGAAGAAGCTGCAATAGGGGCTGAGGACATGGCTCAGCAGGAAAGAGGACCTGAGTTTTAATTACTGGTACCCAATCATAAACAAACAAACAAACAGGCTTAGCTATGCATGTACCTAAAACCCCAGTGCTATGGAAGAGGTAGACGGGGGGAGGGTGTAGCTGGGGTGTCCTGCTGCCAGCCTAGCTTCAGGCTCATTGAGAGACCCTGTCTCAAAGAAATACGGTGGAGCGTGGTGGAGCGTGATTGAGCAGAACACCTGAAACCCTCCTCTGACTTCTGTGCATATATATGGTCATGCATCTGCACACACGTGTGTGTCCACTACACACACACACACACACACACACACACACAGAGTGCAACAGAATTTCTTCAGTTTGGACAAGGTGAAGAACCCCTTTGTTGTGTGTGCCTGTGTGAGGAAGTCTGGACTGTAGGACACCCCTGCCCCCTGCCAAGTCCCGTGCAGGTGAGTTAAAGATAAGGAATGGTGGGTAGCCCAGGCTCTGCGACTGGCATGAAGATCCCCGATGGCCTAAAGGACAGTGTGACATTACTCAAAGTTACAGAAGGACTCAAGAGAGGTAGAAGCTTCCATCCACACCAAAACCTGTCCACTGAGGATTTTGATGCTTTTCATTATCATCAAAGACTGGATTGATTCAAATGCTTCTTTACTGGAGGTAGACATACTCCAGATGAAGCCCTGAGCTTGAGCTCATCCCTGTAGAAATGGAGTGTGGTGATGCCTGCCTGTAAGTCCAGCTCTCAGAAGGTAGAGACCAGATCAGGAGTTCAAGGTCATCCTTGACTGCACAGCCATTAGTGTGAGGTGAACTAATATGAGACTGTGTCCTAGGGGGAGCATAGCTAGTGTAGGTGGCCCTGTAATAGGAAGGTCACTGGGGTGGGATGGGGGGAAGGAGGAGGAGTAGGGAGAGGATCAGAAGAAGGGAGAGCTGAGGTCCAGAGTCTTAACCTAGGGTAAATCTGAGCAATGAACTTTATAGATGTGGCCCTGCCTGCTTCAGAGGCTCTGAGGAGGAAGGCTAGCATGTCTGCCATGCTGTTTTGTTTTAGACAGGGTCTTATTATGTAGCCCACACTTACCTGAAACTTGTTATGTTGCCCAGGCTAGCCTTAACCAAATATTCCTTGGGCAGCCCAGTCTGGATCATGGTCTTCCTACTTCCTAGCTTCTTGGCTTCTTTGCTGGGACTTGACCTCAGGGTCTCTCATACACTCAGCAAACTCTCTACCACTGAGCTGTACCCCAGCCCAAGGGCCAGCAATTTGGTACAATTTGGTACATTCTGTAGGTATGTCACAGACAGAATGATAGAGAGGGTCTCCCCCATTACATCTGTTCACCCCGCCCCCACTCTCCTTCCCTGTGTCCTAGAGTTGTGGTCATTTCTCCTGACCTAAGCTGATACAGGGAGAGGAAATCCCGAAGGGATGGAATAGTGCCCTGTGAGAAACTCAAGTTTCCATGCTGTCTCTGCACGGGCCCGAGATCTGCTGGGACTGGGAACAGTGAGGGAGTGTGACGGGCTCTATGGGAGTGTTGACTTTCAGGGTTAATCACCAGCAGGCCAGGCTGAAATTCCTCTTGCATACTTTTAAAAACAAAACAAAACAAAACAAAACAGGATTTCTCTGTCTGTGCCATAACCCTGATTGTCCTGGAATTCTCTCTGTAGACCAGGCTGGCTTTGAACACAGAGATCCACCTACCTCTGCCTCTGCTGGGATTAAAGATGTGTGCCACCGCACCCAGTCTTTTGTTTGCTTTTTAGAGACAAGAGTCTTGCTATGTAGCCTTGTCTGGCCTCTTCATCCTCCTGCCCCAGCCGCTAGCGTGCTGTGACCTCCCTGTTGTGTTCCCACAGCTGGCTACTATGTTTGTTTATTTATTTATTGGCATAAGTACACCCCATGCAACATTGGGTACCTACAATATTACACATGAAATACTTCACCTGAAAAAGTGTTCCTTGATCTGGAATTCAAATGAAACTGACCCATCAGTTTTTATCTGACAGGGGATGCAGTTGGGTGACAGGAAAGAGCTAGATGACGGTGAACGCAGGGTGAGACATCTTCCACTCCTCAGCCTTCCCCCCAAGCATGTGTCACTTGGAATTGACCTGGCGCCTCACCTCCTCCAGGCAGCCTCCTGGATTGTAAACTCCACTCTTCCAGCACTCTCCGCTCAGGGCTGCCAGCCCTGACTTGTAGACTCACTCACTCCTTGGCCCCAGGCAGCTGCCAAGATGCCTGGAGTTATTCCTGGCTTGTGAAGACCAGGCTGGGTGTCTTAGTACTGGCCGCGGGGACAGCGTGCGTGGTGGGTCTTCTTTTGCTGGCTGGTGGCTGAGTGGCAGCCTTGCTCTTACATAATCAGTCTCTCTCCTCCTTCTTTTTCCAGAGCTAGACTTCACACCGAGCAGAGCAGCAGCGGCAGTCGGAGAAACCAGAGAAAGCGCCACCCAGCTCCAGATTCCAAGAGGCCTGCTGGGGACTCCCTTCTCTTCCTTCTCTTCCTTCCCAGACCCCAAAGCCACAGTCTCACACCAGCTCCCGAGCTGCAATGGGACTGGCAGCCACCGCCCCCTGGCTGTCCTCCGCCCTGCCAAGCAGATAGGGCGGTAGCTACCCCCAGGAGTACCTGCCCCCTCTCAACCTGGGCCAGCCCTTCCCGACTTGGTGGCCACCCTTGGTGACCCGAGGCCATGTAGGTCCTAGCTCAGGCCACTGGACACACTGCTGGGGACAGTGCCTCTGCTCTCAGGGAGCACCCAGTGCACCATCATGCCCTGGGGACTTGCCTGGTTATACTGTGAGTACTGGGGGAAGGGGGAGTTATACCTGGGGATCCTGTCCTGGAAGGCCTTGGTGGGTGGGTGGCTCTACTGTAACCATAGCAACCAGGGCAGCTCTTGTTGGTAAGAAGTTGGGATGCTTTCCAGAGGGTTGCAGGCAGCCTCCGGGATGAGAGATCCATGGCCACCCTCTGCTCTGTCTGCCTCTGATCTCAAGCTCAGATGTACAAGCTGCGTGGGCACAACGGATGCAGGATGGGGCAGGCACTGGGGTGGGTGGCAGCTTCTCACCTCTGTAGTTTCATTGGCTCTGGGGTGCAGGGTGGGGATAGAGGTTGTAGAGAGAGGATTTCCATCCTCCTGGGTGTGGCTAGTTGGGGGTAGGGAAGGCACAACACGTGGGACAGGAGAGGCCTGGGGAAGGAAGCCTCCAGCCCCCTCTATCCCTCCCTCCACAGCAGGTCAAAATTAAAAAGCAGAAAGACAATGATGTTACTGATAAAAAGAAAAATAAGTTGAAACAAGGACAGAAATCAGCAAAGGACCTGTGGGATGTTTCTAGCTGCTGGGTGGGAAGCCAGGCTGAGCCTCTCACAGACTCCAAGACTCACTGAATGGCAGCTGCAGGCTGCTGGAGAGTCGTTGTCGTGACAAGGACCTGACCTGCTTTGCACCTCCCATCCCCACTGCCACTTGAAGTTATTTATGTCAAATAAATGCGGGCAGGGGCTGAAACCACACGTCTCCAGAGGAGAGCTGGGCACAGTCTGTGCCTGGTGCACAGACACTGCAAAGGGTGGGGACGTTCAGAATGGGTGAAGTTCCCAGACAGACCCAGTGCTCTGGAAGCTTCCACCTCTTAATGGAACATGGGTAGTAGCGTGGGTGAGGGTCTTTTCGAGAAGGACACAAAGGTTAGGTGGTAGACACACTGATGGCCGTAGGGTGATGGGGATAGCTCTCCAAGCAGGGACGGGTGTGTGTGGTGAGGCTGAGTGAGGTTCGGCTGGTAGGGGCAGGCGGGTCATGTGCAGGCTCCCGAGGCCTTAGATACCAGGCAGAGGACTGAGGCATCTGAGAGTCAGTTCTTGAGGTGAAGCAATCACACTTAAAGATTCAGTTTCAGTATTTTTAATTATGTGTCAATGTGTGGGTGTGTACACATGAGTGCTAGTGGCCCTTGGAGGACAGAGGAATTAGATCTCCCTGGAGCCGGAGTTACCACCACCTGACATGGTGCTGGGAACTGAACTCTGGTCCTTTAGAAGGGCAGGAAGCACTCCGAACCACCGAGCTACCTCTCCAGTTCCAAGTGATTAGATTTATTTACTTATCGTGTTGGTGTATACGTGTGTGTGTGTGTATGTGTGTGGTGTGTGTGTGTGTATGTGTGTGGTGTGTGTGTGTGTATGTGGTGTGTGTGTGTACCATGCTATGCATATGTAAGCCAGAGGAAGTGTGGGTCCTTGGAATTGAACTCAGGCCCTAGGGCTTGATGGCAAGTGTCTTTATTGGCTGAGCCACCTCTCTAGGCCCACCTGAGGGGAAGTGAGGCTGGAAGGGAGCTTCAGATGGCATCTCTCAGGACTTGACAAGGACTGGCTGTGGGGAGAGGTTGGCAGGGCAGGGCCCCCACATTGCAGGGGGCTGAGGATCCTGAGGGATGTAGGCTACCTTAACGTATCACCATGAATTTGTGACTCAGCTCCATCAAGGTATTTCCTCCTAGTTCTAGGGACTGGAGGTCTGTCTGAAATTGGGCTCACTGATCACTATAGCTTCTGAAGGCTCTAGGGGTCCTCCTGCCTCTTCCAGATTTTTTGTGACTGCCTGTGTCCCTTGGCAGGTGGCAGCATTGCAAGCTTGCACATCACCCCCATCTGCAAGGCCTTTCCCTCTGCACTATCTTCCTCCTGGAATACCAGTCTTTAGAGCTAGGCTTTCCCCAAGCCCAGGATGATCTCACATCAACAGCCTTTGTTTTAATTACACCTGCAAAGAACCTGTTTCCAAATAAAGTCATATGAGATTCCAGGTGAATAAGAATTTGGGAGAGAGATGCTATTCAACCCATTAAACAGGTTTGTGTGTCATGGCACCTGAATGGCAGTCAAAGGACAGTTTGCAGGAGTTAGTTCTCTCCTACCGTGTGGTTCCTGGGATTGAACTCAGGTAATCAGGCTTGGTGGCAAGCCCCTTTGCCCACTGAGCCATCTTGTCGGCCTAATACTGGTTGTGTTTATTTGTTCCTTCAGCCCAAGCCTGTGTTAGGTGCATGGCAAAGACTGATTCTTGCAAACTTGCCTCCTTACAAGAAAGTGGTTGTCAGCTGGGCAGTGGTGGTGCACGCCTTTAATCTCAGCACTTGGGAGGCAGAGGCAGGCAGATCTTTGGGAGTTCAAGGCCAGCCTGGTCTACAGAACAAGTTCCAGGACAGTCAGGGCTGTTACACAGAGCGGTTGTCAGAGTTCTGCAGATGAGGAGGGCAGGAGCTGTGGCTTGTATGGAGTGCAGGGCCTGAGCAGACCCAAGCATCAAGATAAACAGTGGTCTGGGGCTGGAGAGATGGCTCAGAGGTTAAGAGCACTGACTATTCTTCCAGAGGTTCTGAGTTCAATTCCCAGCAACCACATGATGCCTCACAACCATCTGTAATGAAATCTGGCGCCCTCCTCTGGCATGCGGGCATACGTGGAGGCAGAATGTTGTATACATAATAAATAAATAGATCTTTAAAAAAAAAAAAAGATAAACAGTGGTCCTAGGGCTTGGTCCAGCAAATGGGAACAAGCAGGGTGGGCTGGGAGGGAAGCTAAGAGGGAGCATGGCCCAGGCCAGTGGAGATGCAAAGGTGACAGGAAAGTGAGTGGGAAGACCCGGTTAGTGAAGACAATGATGACAGACTGGGGAGGGGACTCAGCCTGGCTGTCTTGGCGAAAAGGAAAGGGAAGAAAAGGCAAAAGATAATTATTGGTTTTGACAATAATAATAATAATAATAGATGGTAAGTTGGATATGGTGGCACACACTTTAATCCCAGCACCCAAGGCCAGTCAGGGCTGCATAGTGAGAGACTATGTTTTTTAAAAAAAAGATACTTATTATAGAACATTAAAAAAGTCCTAGAGCATAAAGATGACTGTAATAATCTCCCTCAGAAATTTGGCATATTTATTTTTTCGAAAGCACAGGAAATCAATTAATAAACCTAAAGTAGTCCTATGCATCGCCAATATTGTTGGCGTGGGCTCCCTTAAGAGGGTCAATAAACATATCTTAAGTATTTCATCACCATGAGCCATCTCTCCGACAAGCAAATAAATGTTAAGAAGGAATAATGATGCTGTGTAAGTCTTTGTCCATAAATCTGTCCTGTTTTCTTTCTAGTTTATGAGTTTAGTGGGTCAACGTCAGTGGGTCAAAGGTTGTAGAGTTTAATTTCATTTTATTATTAAATGTGTCAAGTGTGTTTCCAGGCTGAGAGCTCTTTTGGCAGCATCAGGATTATTAAAATGAAATGATCTCATAAAAACCTTTCCATTTCCTTGAAATCCCTGATTGGCTTTGTGTGTATTTGTTTCTCTGGTTACAGACTGAATCCAGTTGTTTTCATTTGAATTTATTTCTCTTAATAGTGAGGTTGACCCTTTGGGTATCGCTTTCTCTTCTATGTTTCTCTCATTCACTTGACCCCTATTCATATTTTTTGTAAGTTCTCTTAAATATTTTTTTCTGTTTACGTGAGATCTGGAGAGTTGTTTTTAAGGCTACAGTGACACCTAGTGGTAATTCCTGGTACTGTTTCAAAAGATTTGCCATTGTTTGTTGGGACAGCCGGTGTGTGTGGTCTGTTTAGAATCCCAGAGCCATCAGACTGGAGGGATCTATAGACCTTCTGGTACATCTAATGGAGAAGAATGCCAAGGTCATATAGTTCACAGAAGAAAATCCCTGGGTCACCAGATTTTAAGATCTGGAACTAGACTTTGTATCCAAAGCTCTGAAAGGAAAATCAAGCAACAGTTATGAAACCTGTCACATCAAGGAAGGGGCTGACGGTGCCCACAAAACAGGAAGTAGGGGAGACTGGAGATCAGACTTCGGGTGTCTCCCTGAGGACTCTGCTGCCCAGGGGTAGGATGGGCTTGCTATTCCAGGGCTCTGCTCCCCTGCCTTTCCATCAGTACTTGCCAACCTTGAAAATGGATGATAGTTGATACAGCTGTGCACAGCAGGGGGCGTCAGTTGAGGTAGCTGTGCACAGCAGGGGGCGTGCACACACAGTGCTTGGTTGCTCATAGGCTCTCCTTGGCTGTGGCCCACAGGTCTTGGGATCCTACTTGGCATGACTTTGGGGAACGAGAATTTGGAGATGTGGACTCTGACCCAAGATAAGGAGTGTGACCTTACGGGCTACCTTCGGGTCAAGCTGCAGTACAAGAACCGGCTTCAGTACATGGTAACCGGAAGAGCACCAAACGGGTCCCTGCTCCCAAGTCCCAAGGCTCACCTGGAGCTGTGCTCACTTCCCACCCCAGATATGTCAGCCCCGATGTTATAGTGACATTGTCCGCCTTGGTCTATCATATAACCAAGGGTATAAGTGGACCACCTTCCACCAGCTCCCTCCTTCTTCACTGACCTTTAACCTACTTCCTTATGGCTTTCATCCTATAACTCAGAAAAGGTCTCTGGGAACTCACTTGGGCCAAAGACCTTCAAGTCATAAAATGGTTCCTTTTGGAGACTGGAGATGCCCACCCACTGGGTGATATAGTGTTTCTGCATAGCTAGATTTTTATTTGCTTGTTTCTGTCTGTCTGTCTGTCTGTCTGTCTGTCTGTCTGTCTGTCTGTCTCTCTCTCTCTCTCTCTCTCTCTCTCTCTCTCTCTCCTTTAAGACCTAACTTACTACATATATTTGGGACTGGGCGGCCAGGAAACGAAAGAGCAGTTTCCTTCAACACCATAGCCTTGAACTTCTAACCCTTCTGCTTCTGCTTTCTGAGGGCCAGGATCACAAATGGGTGCCAATGAGCCTGGTGCATGCAGTGATGCGGCCTTATGCAAACCCAGCCTTTGTCTATGCTGGGCAAGCACCCTACCACCCCTAGCCCTTTTTTTGCTTTTTTGATACAGGGTCTCATTATGCTGGAGAGGCTGGTTTTGAACTGAGATCTTCCCACTTCAGCTTCCTGGGTTCTGGGGTTGCAAGCATGTGCCCAGGTCTTTGGGGCTATTTTTGAGACTATTTTTGTTGAGATGTCATTCATATCCCATACAACCCAATAACTGAAAGTGTATAACACAAGTTGGTGAGGTCTGAGGACCTGAGTTCAATTCCCAGAACCCACATAAAAGTGGAAGGAGAGAACCGACTCCTGAAAGTTATCCTTTGACCTCCACACCAGTGTTGAGACATGGGTATGCCTGCACACACACACACACACACACACACACACACACACAATTAATAATAACAATAAATAATAAGATAACTGGCTCATTGGTGCTTAGTGTGTTCACAGAACTGTGCAAATGTTACTTCTGTAAGCTTCAGACAAACCACACTCCTCACTTCCAAAGTAACATGTCTTCCTGAAAGCCCTTGGTCCATACCCTGGCCCTGAAACTTCAGCCCTTATAGAACTGTGTATCTGACTTCACCCTCCGTCTCCAGAGAAAGAGAGCTGTCTTCTGGTTAGAGGATCAGTCTGCCATCCCACTGTTAGGCTGGGTTCCTCTCTGGGGGTCCTGTCTAAGCCGTTTCTGCTTCTCACTCACGCTTTGTTCCTTCCCAGAAACATTACTTCCCCATCAACTACAGGATCCCTGTGCCTTATGAGGGGGTACTCAGAGTCGCCAACATCACGAGGCTGGTGAGGATCCCTCCTGGGATGGGGAGTTCCTACCTTCCGCAATGCCCTCAGAAGCGTGTGGATCCTAGGCAGGTTGTCCTATTGACCAGGGGCCTTGCCCTAGCCACTCCAGCCAGCCTGTGGCTGGCCACAGCGGGTGACTGTGGCTGCTCCCGTGCAGTGGCAAGTCCTTGGGGTGTGGTCACAGCCCAAAGGCCTGGCTTGCATTTCCATGGTCTCTCCTGTCCCTGCAGCAGAAGGCTAGTGTGAGCGAGCGGGAGCTGCGGTACCTGTGGGTCCTGGTGAGTCTCAATGCCACCGAGTCTGTGCTGGATGTGCTGTTCCAGAACCACCCGTCCTGGGATTATCTGCAGGAGGTTCAGACGTTGCTGGAGAATGTTCAGCGGAGCCTCATGGTGAGCTGTGGGCATACATGTGGGTCTGACAGATGCAGGCAAAGGGCTGCAAAGGGAAAGTTCTGGCGTGTGCTGAGGATGTGGGGGACATGAGAATGACGTGCAGGTAAAGTGACCAAGGAGGGAGGAGATGCCATGATTGCCATGATGTATCAGAGTAAATGAGCTGGGATGGGGGACAGGAGGAACTTAGGACCTTAGGACCTGTTTTTTGGTTTTTCGAGACAGGGTTTCTCTGTAGCTTTGGAGCCTGTCCTGGAATTAGCTCTTGTAGACCAGGCTGGCCTCGAACTCACAGAGATCTGCCTGCCTCTGTCTCCCAAGTGCTGGGATTAAAGGCGTGTGCCACCACTGCCCGGGCTCATCATTTTCATTTAACCCGTCGAGGCCAATTAGTACTGCTCACTAGACTGTTCACCAATAATGCTGGCTTGACCTTGTGCAGGCAACCAGAGTGAGTTCATGGATGCACGGGGTGCGTCATAGCCATGAGACAGCATTTATTTGTTTGTTTGTTTAGAGACAAAGTTTCACTCTTTGCAAAGCCCTGCCTGGCCTGAAACTTGCTTTGTAGATCAGTCTTTGCCTCTCATGCCCTGGGTCTGGGGCAAGCCAGGGAATCCTCTGACTTTGCTTCTGCATCTGAAAAACGAGGTTTCTCCAGAAAGGGGGAAAGAAAGAGAGGCAAGTGATGGGATTTTCCATTTCGAAACTCTTCTGTGTAATATGGTAATTTCAGATTGACCTGTAACATTAGGGTTTTTATCAAAACCCATGGAACAACAAGGGTGAACTCTAATGGCTATGACTTAGTTTAGAAAAAAATAGAAGGGAAAAGAGATGGTGTGGACTGACCACAACCCAGGAGTCTGGAGGCTGAAGAACGATGTTAAATTTGAGGCCAGTCTGGGTTACATGGTGAGATCCTGCCTTGAAAACAAATTCCAGGGGCTGGAGAGATGGCTCAGAGGTTAAGAGCACTGCCTGCTCTTCCAGAGGTCCTGAGTTCAATTCCCAGCAACCACATGGGGGCTAACAACCATCTGTAATGGGGTCTGGTGCCCTCTTCTGGCCTGCAGGCATACACACAGAGACAGAATATTGTATACATAATAAATAAATAAATATTTTTTAAAAAAAACAAAACAAACCCCAAACCATTTGATAGCCAACTCCTGAGTTGTAAAGTGACGGGCTTAGCCGCATGTCCCACCCGCCTCGGGCCCTTGGTGTGTGCCTACTGGGACCCACACGTGCCACCCTGCTTAGCCAGCTACCTGGCCTCCTTAGCCCAGACCCAGACCATCTGACACCAACTGTGAGCTCAGGGACAGGTGACTTTTGTCATAGCCATCTAGAGCCATTCCTGGATGGCTCTTTCAGCTCCTGCCAAGGTTATAGGAATCTGCCCTTTTATGTTTGTGGGCAATATGGGTGCTCTTTGCAAACTGAATCTGGCTTGAGATAGGGACCTTTCTTGATTTTGTTTTATCCATAGAACAGATTCCAGGAGGCTCATGGAGTGAAGCTGGGGAGGAGAGTGTGAGGGCCCAGTCCTGACCTGGTCCTGGGCTCTTAGTACTGAAGCACTGAACACAGAAATGGTTTTATTATTCAGATGTAGCTGGGTGGCCCCTTTCCCTTTCCTTTCCCCTGCTGGAAGCTGAACCAGGTACTAGGTACTCCCTCCCTCTACCACTGAGCTGTGTCCCAGCTCTGCAGCCTTTAGTCTTCCTTCCTAACCCTGCTAAGAGTCTGTGTCCTAGCTTTGAAGATGGATTTCACTTACCTTCTTTGCTCACGGTAGTGTGATGTAAGAGGTCGGGTCTCGGGACCTGGACACTAGCTCTGTTCCCCATTGTATAACTTTGAACAAGTCTTTCCACTCCTGGGTTTGCAAGGTTTCACTTGTAAAGGAAAAGGGTTGATGCCTAAATCTTATCCAGTCATAAACTGTGGGTTTGATGACCTCACCCTATCTCCTCATCCACTGGAAGATGTCTGGATTCTGGGTTCTGCATTATTTTGTTCTCTCTTCAGCTTTCATTGTTTCCGTAAGAAACTGGGCCTGGGGAGATGACTCAGTGGTTAAGAGCATTTGCTGCTCTCAGCGAGGATCCTGGCATCCAAGTCCGTTGACTCCCAACTCAAGCTCCAGGCAATCCAGCACCCTCTAGTGGCACTCACATATACATGGAACACACACACACACACACACAGATGCACACTCATACACATAAATAAGAAAAAAAATAATTTCAGAAAGAGGCAACTAAAGCCAAAGTCTTTGTTGGAGACCATGGAGGCTGTGCTAAGAAGGAGCACACTTTGCAATGTAAAGGCTGCTATTCTGACTATTTATAGTTTATGGTTCGGGGGCATTCATTACACTTACAAGGCTGTGCATCTATCACCCCATCCATTTCTGGCACTCTCCCGTCACCTCACGCAGAAACTGTATACAGGAAACAGTCATTTCTCACCTCTTTCCACCCCCAAAACCTATAATTTGTCTTTTTTCCCCCTATTATGTACTTGCCTTTTTTGGTATAATTCCTAACATGGGTCATACACCATTTGTCTAGCTGCTTGCCCTTAGAGAAACTTTTCTAACTTTATCTGCTGAATTGGACAAAGTTGAACAGCCTCTACTCCCACACTTGGCAGGGAGAGCGTGGCAGTTTTGTAAGGTTGGAGCCAGCCTAGACTACGTATTCAGACCTTGTCTCAAAACCAAAGCAAGGGCCAGGTGTAAAGGAGCATGTTTAATCCCAGCACTCGGGAAAGGCAGGTGGATCTCTGTGAGTTCGAGGCTAGCCTGGTGTACACAGTGAGTTCCAGGTAGTCAGAGCTACACAGTGAGACCCTGTCTCGAAGCAACAACAATGGACAAAAGAAAAAACAAGCCGGGCGGTGGTGGCACACACCTTTAATCCCAGCACTCGTGAGGCAGAGGCAGGCAGATCTTTGTGAGTTCGAGACCAGCCTGGTCTACAAGAGCTAGTTCCAGAACAGGCTCCAAAGCTACAGAAAAACCCTGTCTCAAAAATCGAAAAAAAGGGGGGGGGAGAGAAAAGAAACCCCGCCCAAAGTAAAGCCAAGCCAGTGAAGGTCATACGCTGGGTTCAGAGTACAGTTTGATAGTAGAGTGATTGTCCAGTACTTGTGAAACCCTAAGTTCAAACCCCAGCTCTGGAAAAAGGAAGCGAAATCACTGGGTCATGTGGTGATGCTATGACCGCTGGGTCACGTGGTGATGCTATATTAAGCTTTTTGAGGATCTGCTTATTAGCTTTTTACCAATTTTTCTTTGTTTTGTTTGTAGAGTCAAGGTCTTGTTCTGTGTCCATGCTGGCTTAGGCTTATGTTCCTTCCGCATTCCCTCAGTCTCCCGAGCGAGAGGTTACAGGTGTATGCCACCATGTCCAGCTTTAGGTCATTCTTGGGTTTTTGGAAGAATATCCCCTGCCTGCTGTTTCAGACTTTGAGTGTCTCTGATGGAGACTCAGTGGCCCTTGGTGGTGGTGGTTGTCGTTAGGCATATATATATATGCTTTTGGCATCTTCATTCTTCCTAGATAGGAACTGGACTGTGGACTGGCTTACCTTTCCCTTCTAGCATCCTTATTCCATCATTGGCCATAACTTTTCTAGGTTGCTGTAATTAATTAGCTCAAACTGGGTGACTTAAACCAAAGTGTATTTTTTCACACTTCTGGAAGCCAGAAGTTCATAATCAAGACCTTGGCAGGGCCATCTTTCCCAGTGTTTCCTATTCCTTAGCTAAAGGCCCCATCACGCTGACCTATCTCATTCTTCTCATATGGCTCCTGCCCAGTACCTCTGTCTTTCTGCCCTTTCTCTGTAATGAGATCCCAGGGCTGGGGAGGTAAAGAGCTGGTCTAGCGTGCATAGGGCCCTAGGTTCTATTCCCAGCACAGAGAGGGGAAACACTCATTAATCATTAGATTTAGCATCCACACTAGAAACAAAGTAATGTGAACTCGAGAACCCTGATTACATCTACCCAATTTCCAAAAAAGGGTCCCGTTCACAGGCATTGAAGGGTAGGACTGGGGCTATTTTGGAAGGCTTGGGGCACAGCGTTGAGCCCAATGCGTTGTCTGGGCTACAGCCACCTTTGGGAAAGCTGTCCTTAAACTCAGGCCTTACGTTTTCCATGATACCTCTACAGTGGCCCTGAACTTCCAAGGCCAACAGCACTCTGTGCTGTCCCTTCTGAGCTTGGAGCCTCACGTTCAGCTCTGCCTGTGTGATTCATGCCTCAGGGATCCTCAGGAGTTCTTCTCTTGTTCCTTAAGCAAAGGGCTTTGCTTTCTGATGGACAGTTTTCTGGGCTGGAAGCTGGCGAGTATGCATTCTGGAGCAACAAGGAGGTCCCAGCTTCCTCCCTGTGCTGGCCTGTGTTCTGTGGTTATTTTCTGATGACAGAGAAGCAGAAGCCTCTGTGAAGGATGGCAACTGGGACCCTCATGGCCTTCTGGTCCCTGGAAGTTGTATTTCATTGAGTTGAGACTGTCTCCAGGCTAGACAGCCTCCACGGTTCTCACGCGGTGGGGTCCCCCTCTCTTTACTCCTGCTGGTTTCCTCCCTCCCAGGATGTAGAGATCGGCCCTCAGGTGGAAGCCGTGTTATCTCTTCTGAGTACCCCAGGCCTAAGCCTGAAGCTGGTGCGGCCCAAAGCCTTGCTGGACAACTGCTTCCGGGTTATGGAGCTGCTGTACTGCTCTTGCTGTAAGGAGACCCCATGGGTGGGGTGGGCAACGGTAGGCCAAAGGGCTCTGGGCCCAGGTTTGTGGGCGGAGTCCACACTGTCTTGGGAATGCTCCCTTTTCTGGATTGTCAGGTTGTTTCTGGAAGCCGCGATGCGCCGAGAGTATGGAGACAAGAATGCGTGTTTGGCTGTTCTGTCCCACAGTGCTTTTTTCTTTCTACCTTACAGGTAAACAAAGTCCCATCCTGAAATGGCAGGACTGTGAGTTGCCGAGTCTCCATCCCCACATTCCAGGATCCTTGATGCAATGTGCAGCTACCAATGTGTACCCTTTGCCTCGGCAACCCCGCACCTCCCTGCCTGCTTCCCCAGGCTCAAGTCATGGTCCGTTGCACTGAGCAGCCTGTGTTGACCACAGGTCAGGCCACTGGATGTCTTCCAGGAACTGGCCTGGGTCTGAGGCTTTCTGGGGTGGTAGGCAGGTAGACCTGCAGGAAAGACCTCCTGGGAAAGGCGTTGTGCCTTCCTTCTCTTCCACAGCGAGGCTCAGCTTCCTGCCTTTCGTACCTATGCGATGCCACCTGGAGCCTCAGGGGAGAGGGGTGGAGGGGAAGGCTGGTGCTGCCCCCACAGCCACCCCTACCTGTGACTGGTTCTGCAATCTGCAAATGCTGTTGCCCCACAGGTGGGTGCCACATAGAATTCTGGGACTCACTGGGGCTTTGCAAGCGTGCTGAACGCGGGGTGCTGGACCGAGGACTGACCAAATGCCGTATCTTGCCACAGCAGTGCTCTCCCGGTTCCTTTTCTATTAAACGACCACTCGCTTGGTTTGGCTTGCACCTGTGAAGGTGAACCCAGAGGGACTGAGTTCTGGAGACAGGCCGGTGGGTTTGGTTCTTTCTGCGGCTGGGGTGGAGTGTCTGGAGCTGCAGTGGGTGGAGCCTTACCCAGGGCCTTTGAGTACTCAGCTCTTCCCGCCCTGTTCTAGCTCTGGAGGGGTCAGCAGGCCTGAGTGCTGCAGCGTTGAGGTGCCTCCCTGACCATGTGTGTTCCCTCCCTCTGGGTCCCCCACAGTCCCCACGGGAACACTTCAAAGACTGACTCTGGTTTCTGCCAAGTTCTCCACTTCTCATTCACGTCTATCAGTGACACCCAGTTTTGGAGTCCCAGGTCAGGGACGTCGAAGGGCAGGATACAGGGGTAGGAAGAGAGTAGGGAAGCATCAGCCCCTCAGGGAAGACAGGCGGGGGCCAGGGTGTTAACTACAGGACCATTTTATTAATACTGGAATCTTCACAGTGCATTTGTTACTTGTAGCAGTGACTACTTAATCACGGAAAGGATGTGGGCAGGAGAATTTATCCAAAACGGAAAGAAATTTAAAAAAAAAAAAAGTGGTTCTGATGGGATGAGAGGATGGTAGGTGGGGGTGGGGGTGAGTAGGAACCAGGAGGGGTGGCAAAATAAATTAAAAAAAAAGGAATACGTTAACAGCACCAGAAAAGTTACTTCAGTCAGAAGACACATCTGAAAAGAATATTTTGCTGTACAAAATGAAAAATAAAATGTAAGTGAAGAAGCCAAAGTCTGTGGTGCAGGACAGTTGGCTCGGATCCCGAGGGGGGGGGGAGCTATGTGAGAGGCAGGTACTAAAGAGGTGGCAGTGGGCAGAAGGGAACATGTGGGTCGGAGAGGGGATGGAGTATGTACAGCCCTGGAGGGAAGGGGAAGGCTGAGTGGGGATGGATATATCCATCCCCATCCTCTTCCTGCAAAGTCCCTGACTGCCCTTTCCCATCAGGCTTGGAGACCCCTCCCAGATGGCAGTGAGCCCATCCTCTCAGGGACCCCCATCCTCCTGGACACAGCCACACCCTAAGTGTAGGGACCACATCTGCCCACCCCAGGGTTCCACATCAGGCCATTTGCTTTCCTGGACCTTATACTTGGGGATCTGGTGACAACCAAGTTTGGTGGACAAGGCCTCAGATCTGGAGCTCATTCTCTAGAAATCCCATGGGTCCTGGAGCAGCCAGGACTTTGGGCCCAGGTCAGCCCCAACTCCATTCCATCCTGACCACAGCATGCTCGCTGGACTCCCTGTGGGGTGGGGGAGTCTGCTGCCTGCTCTACCCGTACCTCCTGAATCTCCCCTCTTGCCTTACACATACGTGCTTTGACTTACTCAGACTTGGGGTGCACAGTGGAGGCAATCCCCACTCTTTCTCTGGCTCCTGCTGCCAGCCCCAGCCAGGCCTGCAGGCAAAGACTTTCTCGGGATGGTGTTGCCTCTGGCAACAGAAAGTCAAAAGCAACCTTCTAAAACTTGCTCCAAGCTGGGCCTGCAGCTCACTCAGACCACAACGGACTGGCCCGAGACCCTGGCCTACCCTCTCCAGCCTTATTCTACCAACACTCCAAACGTTGGAGAGACTAGCTTCCCCTGGTCTGGGGAGAGCTGACTCCACCCTTCTCCTGCCCATCGTGGGGCCCCCACATCTGTCTCTCAGGCACTCAGACACACACCCTGTATCACTAGCTAGCCCCACACATAGTTCTTGTCTGGGGTCAGCTCCATTTTATTATAGTCATAAAATACCCCCCATACCCTCTAATGCTCCAGCCCTCATCCCTAGCAATGGGCAAGACTGTAATTACAAGTTACAAGACTGTAACTTCAAGGTGACACCGAGTTAAAGCCTCGATGTGTCCAACGAGAGCGGGATGTTTAACACGCCTGATGTAAGCCTCTGGCCTCATTCCCCTGCTGCCCTGCCTTCATCTCCACTAGCTACAAGTCACAGGGAGGGGAGCTAGAAGGTCCCCTGAGACAAGGCCCCTACATTTCCTCCCTCTAGGCTCTCTTTCCACACAAGTGGGCCTGGCTTCCCAATCCCTGACTATTCCCTAAACCCAGTCACAAACTGATACTCAGCTGATTGGGTGCCTGGCCTCTCCCATGACCATCCTGCCCCCAAAAGAGTGGAGTCTGGGAGAGGCAGGGTAAAGGCAAGAGGAAAGGGGACAGGGCCCAGGCAGGGAGAAGAGGGAGCCAGCATTCAAGGAAAGAGGTGGGCATATGGCCCTGGGGAGCAGTGGGACCAGAGGAAGAGAATTGTGGACACCAGGCCAGGTGGGGCCCATGTGGCAGGCCCAGCCCTTGGTTATGGGCTCTGGGTTTGGGACAAAGTATGGCCAGCAGGAAGGAGGAGGAGTAGGTGAGGAAAGTATAAAACAGGCTCTGTCCTGGCGAGGTGAGGAAAGGAAGTCGCTTCCTGTGAGATGCTGAGATCAGCCTGGTCATCTTTCTTTAAAGTGGCTGTGCCTCATTCCTGGCGCTGTTCTGTCTGCTGGCTGTGCCACTGCTCAGAGTGGCTGGCCATTGCTTGCAGATCAGGCCACCTACTTGTGCCAGCCCAAACGCGAAGGGGAGGGTGGCACCATCATAAGATGCGGGGCGCCGACCTGTCGTTGGTGATGGTCCTGCGGAGTCGGACCCCGCGTCGAATGGCCACCAGCATATCTTCGGCTGGGGGGTCACTGGTGGCAGCAGGGGGTGGGGTGGGTGTCTCCTCTGAGGAGGTGGCTGACAGAGCCGTTGGGAAGGGGAACTGGCCCTCACCCAGGGCATGGGCGCCGGCCACCAGCTCCCCGAGCTTCTCCACCAGGCTGTGCCTGTTGGCAGCCAGCTGCTGCTCTTCATCGTCCGCAGTGGCCAGCCCAACCCCAGCCCCACTGTAGCTGGCTGCCTCCGGGGATGGGCTGCCCCAGGCTGTGTTGGGTAGGCTGAGCCTCTTGGGGGAGGCTTTGGCCAGGTCTGGAGCCAGAGGCGAGGCCACTTCGTCTGTGTAGAAGACACACTCCTCACTACCCGCCCGAGTGGGTCCCACATAACCAGGGGAGTCGGGCACCGTGGGTGTCTTCACAGGGACGATGGGTGGGCGGATGGGGATGGGGCCAGCGCTGGACAGGGCGCGGCGCACAGTGGGCTTGGTAGAGGGCGTGCGGCGGATGGTGGCCACACCAGGAGGTGCACCTGAAGGTAGCCCCATGGCTGCGGGCAGCCCTGCGGTGGGCAGCCCAGCAGTTGAGGCAGGGCGCTTGGTCTGGATCAGGCGGCGGTAGTTCTGGGCAATGTTGCTGTTCCGAGGGATGGTGGATGATTTGTCGAACTCAGGGGGGCCCTCGCTGTCGGCATCCCCGTTCACAGAGTAGCAGTCGTAGTCTGAACCTGGAGACACAGGATGTGGTGAGCCCAGGACCAAGGTGCTCCCTGAACCCCATATCTACTCAAGGGAGACAGAGAGAAGGAAGGCCTCATCCCAGCTGTCCTAGGTTGGGTGGGCCCTGGGGTCATGAAGACCCAGCAAGCATGCACTGCCTGTGGGACCCCTCTAGGCCTACCTTGGGAGGGAATGGTGTCCTCGGAGCACGAAGGCGTGGTGGTCTGTGTGCTGTAGCCGCTGGAGTACTGCAGCGAGTCCCGGCTGCTCTTCTGATGTTCCAGGCTTAGTCCACGGGTCAGCACCATGGCCAGGTCGCTGGCTGCAGGGGACACTTCCTCACCATGCTGAGGGTGGGGAAAGTGGCGGGCTAAAGCCTCACATTCCACGTCAAACCTTCTTTAGGGAGCTCCACTAAGGTGGACAGAGTAGGCCCTGAAGACCACCTGTGGGCATGTGGGCATCCTGCCATTGACTTGAGAGCAGAGGTGGGGACTGGCTGGGGAGCTGTCTACTTACTTTGGCTGCTATGGTGGCAGGAGACATCCTGGGTCGTGGTATCTCCTCTCCACTGGAGCCCACAATGCTTCCACCAGCAGGGCCTGGCTCAGTGTCTCGCAGGAGCTCCACACGATCTTTTCTCCGCTGCAGGGTGGTGGCTGAGGACTGTTCATGGGGACCCGCCTTGGTCCAGTCCTGCAAGGTAGGGCAAGCAAGTCAGAAGGACCCTTGGCCTTACTGCCCATGATCAAAGAGACCCTTCTTTGTGGTTGAAGCTCAGGGGGTACTGATCTTTGAGGGGCCTATTGTTTACAATAAGGGCTAAGGCCCGAATCCGGTGGGCAGTGGTGACTTCTGTCCCACCAGCTCACAGCAGGGCAGGTTGTTCCAAGACTCAAAGGTATGGCCACAGCAAACGCCCAAGCGGCTGCTTCACAAAGAAAGCTCCATTACATACCGCTTTCTCGTGGAATCTGGCTGCCCTGCTGTGGTAACTGCCCCGGGTCAGGAGGGCATGGGGTGGGCAGCTGGTGGTGGCAATGGGACTGGGGCCAAGGGCACTGACCGAGGTGGGGGAGCTGCACTCGCTAACCGACTGGCAGGTTTCTGAGGCCTCGGAGGACGCAGAGCTGGAGGACTTCTGCCATGCAGAGGCGAGTGGGTGGTCGCAGACGGGGGCCGTGGACAGACAGGCCAGGGAGGCAGGGAGGAGAAAAGAGTTCTGGTCACAGTGGTAGCATGCAGTGAGCGGTTTGATAAAGCACTTCACCCCGTACTCCCCTCCTGGTGTGACAATCATCAAGACCACCACAGAAGGCAGTGGCCCAGGGAACATCCTGCAGGTGCCAACTTGCCCACAACCCAGTCCATATTTTTAAATCTTCAACTTAGGATTCACTGCTGACAGCTTATGCATGGCAGCAAAGGAAAGAGTGACACTGAGGAAAAGATGGCTGTCTGGTTTGGGCATCTAGGTTGACGATGTCACTGTTTTCTCAGAAAAAGGATGAATGACCTGGAGTGAAGGGACTACGTAGTCCTAAGTGCCATTCTGGGTGTATGTGTTTGAGTGCCCATCAGTTCTGTGTTTAACTACACGTATGACCTGGAGTAAGGGAAGGATTGGGACTGTGGCTAGGCACTGGGCAGCAGTCGGACAGGATGAGGCACGTGAGTCTTTGGGGGTGCCGTGATTCAGCAGCAGGGAGGAAGAGGATAGGCCGGTACAGGAGCTCAAGGACGATGCTGACTCTGGCACTGAGACCAGAGCTGGAGTTGGGGGATGCCCCGTCACTGTGGGATCGGTCAGCCAGGCCAGGGTGGCTCCAGCAGTACCTCCCCCCTCATTTCCATACCACCCCCGTTTAGACCACTAGACTTCCTACAGTGGAGAGCCAAGATCACCCAAATGAGAGAACAAAGCACCAGAGAAGAGGACTGAGGGGAATAACACATTCTCATTCAGTGATGTGACATTAAACTGTTAAGAAATCCAATGTTAAAACTCAGCAAGGAAATTCAACGTCCAAGCACAGAAAAATGAAAACACCACAAACTGTTAACAGTATGAAACTTCAAACAAACAAACAAAAAAACAGTATGAAACTTCTTTAGCCCAAAAGAGAAGATCCACAGAAATACTGACACCATTTCCTCTGAGGCTGGAGAAAAGACAAAGACATCCACTATCCATTTATTTACTTAGTGCTAGCAATCTCTGCCAATACAAAAAAGCAGGAGAAAGAAATCAGAGAAGCCGGGCGGTGGTGGTGCACACCTTTAATCCCAGCACTTGGGAGGCAGAGGCAGGCGGATCTTTGTGAGTTCGAGACCAGCCTGGTCTACAAGAGCTAGTTCCAGGACAGGTTCCAAAGCTACAGAGAAACCCTGTCTCGAAAACCAAAAACCAAAAAAAAAAAAAAAAAACCAAAAACCAAAAACTAAAAAAAAAAAGAAAGAAATCAGAGAAGCTGGAAAGATGGCTCAGAGGTTAAGAGCACTGGCTGCACTGGCTGTGTTTGTGTTTCCAGAGGTCCTGAGTTCAATTCCCAGCACCCACATTGTGGCTCACAACTGTCTATAATGAGATCTGGAGCCCTCTTCTGACATGCAGGCATACATGCAGGCAGAACACTGTACATACAATAAATATATAAATCTTTTAAAAAAAAGAAATCAGAGAGTAAAGGGCTGGAGAAATAAGATGACAGAATAAAGAGTCTTTGAATGACTCAATATCTCAGGGCAGCAAAAGAACTAATGATTTTTAAGATGGATAAATTAAAGTGATTTTAAAATTAGAACTTCTAGTCCTTCAGATACTACTAGACTGAGGGGACTGGAGGGACAGCTCAGCAGTTAAGAGCACTTGCTGTTCTTGTAGAAGACCTGGGTACAGTTCCCAGCACCCACATGGTGGCTCACAACTAGCTGTAACTCTAGTTCTAAGGGTTCTGATGCCCTCTTCAGGCCTCCTCGGGTACTGCATGCAGTGGTGCAAATGAATGCAGGAAAATATACATACACTCAGAGAATATTTCTGCTGAAGGACATGTATATATAATATGTGCAGAGTTCTAAAAATCAGCACATACACAAATACTCTTTCTCTCATGGAAAATGGGCAAAGGATATGAATAGGCCCTGTACAAAAGAATGTATTCAAATGGACTTTAAAAGTATGAAAAAATACATTAGGCCTAGCAGCACACAACTTTAATCCCAGCACTCGGGAGGCAGAGGCAGGCTGATCTCTGTGAGTTTGAGTCCAGTCTGGTCTACAGAGTGAGTTCCAGGACAGCCAGGACTACGTAGTGAGACCCTGTCTCAAAGTATGAAAAACATTCTACCACATTATCATAAGGAACATTCAAATACAGGGTACTACTGCTGTATGCCTATTAAAATGGCTAAAGTGGAAAGTTATAAAATACCAGGGCTGGTAGGGATGCGGCATAGCCAATAACTGTTATAACCTTGTTAATAAGAATCCTGTGATCCAACAATTCTACTCCTACCCACAGAACTATGTACTAGAATGTGCACGGTGTGATGGTTAGCTTTGTTAACTTGACAGAATGTATCAACCCTTGAGAAGAGAGTCTTAAGGAGTGACTGTCTACACTGGACTGGCCTGAGCACATGTCTATGGGGGGTTGTCTTGAACTAACCGATCCAGCCCACGGTGGGCGGCACCGCTCCCTAGGCAGGGGGAATCTAATGCTCTTTTGAACTCCTCAGATACCAGGCAAGTAAGCAGTGCACAAAGTGCAGGCAAAACATCCCCCACGTAAAACAATGAGTAATAAAACGGCTACACACAAATGGCTAAGGCTGGAGGACAGCTCAGTGACAGAGCGCTTGTCTAGCTTGGACAATGCTGTGGGCTCTGATCATCCCCAAAGAAAATGTCAGGTTGGATAAAACAAGAAAATCCAGGTACATGCTTTTTAAGAAACTCATCTAAAA
>JAQHUG010000799.1:148533-170547 GCA_028555095.1 Dicrostonyx torquatus | reverse complement strand
TAGGGATAAATTCTGGTCCCATTGCCAGTGGCCCCACAGACTGCCAAGCTGCACAACTGTCATCCACATTCAGAGGACCTAGTTTGGTCCTATGCAGAGGCCCTGAGCTCCCACTAGCGCTGGTCACCTGTCTATGTGGGTTTCCCCGTCATGATCTTGACCCCTTTGCTCATATAATCCTAACAATATTCAGAGAAAAATCTGTCCTGATGTTCATATCTTTTACAACAATAGAGGCTTTAGCAGGAATCCCAAACTTCGAACTCAATGTTTCTGCGAACCAAGTGAATGCCAAGGCTCTAAACAATGAACTCTTTTCTTTGTTTGACTCCATTAGTGTTTTTAAAAATGTAATTCCTTCCCAATTTATTACTAGTCTCTGACGTGGTAATCATGCTTTTAAATCCTTTCTGGTAAATTCTGTGAGTTGATTTTCTTGGCATACACATAACTGTAAGCAGAACTGCAGAACTGTGAGCCTGCTCCATTCCATGTCCAGTTTTATCTGCTCTGATTTGATCAATTTCATGGATCACTTGTGGTTTCAGTTTGTTTTTCCCCTCATTCTGCTCTTAGATTTCTTGGGTGACCATGTATGTTGTTCTGTTTCTTCCTGCTGGGCTTGAGAGAACACCTCCCTATAGTTAGTATCCAGACTGGAATTAGATGAAGTAGAATAATGCTGATACAATTGCTTCTGTTTGTGTTTTGTGAAATCCAGGAGTTCAAGTTTAGAACCAGGGTATAAGTATCATAAAATAATGTTTTTTTTTCTAAAGGAGTTTTTTGTCTCTTATCATTCTTTCACCATGGTGGCCAAGAAATCTCTATTCAGGGCAAACAGAAATTGCTGGTGGTGAAGAATTAACTCTTAAGGGAATGCAGAATTAGACTGGTTAGCAAAGAGAGCTTGAAGATTATGAAGTAGTATATAAACAGTATATACAGCATTAGAGTCAATAAAAAGGGTTCTGGGAGAAAGTCTTCCGACATATGCTAGGTTCATTCGAAGGCAGCACTGTGGGATCTTACACAAACATTGCTGTAGTAGATAAATTCTCTAGAACTCTGTTCCAAGGTTCTAGGTGAAATTGTTCTGAGGCATGCTTCACCAGTAGCACTTCTCCCAAGATCAACTTCTCTATACTGAGAGTGTCTTTGAGTCACTATGTAATAACCACTGTATAACACAACAGTCCTTGCCCTAAATATAACCCGCACTATAAAAACTTCTAGAGTGGTTTGGATGCCCAGATATCACTCTGCTCCAGTAGCCAGTCCTTAGAGTGGGCAGAACACGTGTTTCCAGAGACTATTTAGACCCACTGAGTTTCTCCACATCATGATTAGGAAATATGGGAGACATGGAATCTCAGAGAATATACAGCCCTCTGTTCCTGTGGCTCTGTTCTATACTTGCTCTTTCTATTCTCATGGCTAAGTCTGTGTTCTCATTAAATAATCTCCGAGGTTCTTCCAAGAGCCATAGCAACCGAAACAAGATGAAAAATATCTAGTGTTTTCCTGAAAGAAAGGACCACTCAATATTTAAAACCATGTTAATTTTCACTAAGGGAGTAATTTTTCTGGATTTTATAAATGAGCATATCGGGACTTGACACTTTGTTTTGTAAAATATAAAATATATCATCTTTTGGAACTCAAATAAGTTTTATTTCTTCCCCACACCCTCTTTTATCATTTTCTTTCCTGTTGGGCACATCTTTTCTTTCTATACCCATCTTTCCCCGCACAATAATTATCCACAGGTTATAGTGTTATAAAGTAATTCAACAGTATTTTTCATTCTCTTTTACACTGAGTAACTTCCACATTTATTTTGGGTTTGATATTTAAAAATGAGATAATACTTTAACAGTTTCAAACATAAGTTGTCAAAACAGAGATCTGCCATTAAAAACAAGAGATTTTCATCATCATCAGAAATAATTTTATTATCTATTTTAAAGCAATTCAATAAAACTAGTAGCAAAAATGGCACATAGACAATAAACCAAACCAATTCTCAAAAGGCTAAGAGCACAATTACTTCATGTTTTATTTTCATGTGCAAGTGTAATCATTTTAAAAAGGCAACAGTTTGTTGAAAGTCTTTAATTAGCATCATTTATTCTTTAAATAATTGGAAAGACTATAAACTATTATTTTTATATCAAGCAATATTAATTGTGTCAAATATTAAATTTGGGTTAATAGTCATAATCAAAAATAATTATTTTAAAATTTATGAAACAAAATTTTTAGTTATATAGGAAATATAGTCATATCCTAGCTTAAAATTCCAGTCTTAGCAACTGTCATAATGTAAAAATACTAAACTTCAGAGCTCATTGGGAAAGAGAAGACATTTAAAATCTGACATTTATTCCTAAAAGAACTGTAATGGAATAAAAAATGTCAATCAAAAGAAATATCTTACTTGACTACTGATATCCAAATGTAAAATAAGTCAGTATATTCAGAATGTTTTATCTATTGCATACAATAATTCAATCCTGCTTCCAATTTTAACATCATGTGGTGTTTTTCAATTGTACTTCACATAGATAACACACACACACACACACACACACACACACACGCTTGCCTACAATCATGACATTTGAAGGCATGCTCTCAATTTGACGTAACTTGCTCTAACCAATCCTCTTTGAAGACTAAAGCATCTCTCTGTTTTGAGGGAATCCTTCATGCTTTTCTTATTCTAAATTATGGATAATGTAAAGTACTGGTAATAAAAAAGATATTCTATATTCTCCTATCAAATTTTAAAGTGACTAGAAGATTTGATTTCATATTTTATATTTGTCTTTTTATATAATTATTGGGAGGATATTAGGTTTTACTTTGTGAAAAGAATTTGCTTTCCTTTTCTGTGATCTATTTCATTGTGATAAGAAAGGAAAAATATTCATTTTCTTATATGGACTATTTTAGGTTGCAAGTGTCATGCTCATAAATAAAGAAATAGATAGAAATCAGAATTTTTGTTTTTGAAATGTACTAGTATATCTGCCATGAGAACACTTCATTACTCTATTTGATTTGGCAAACTGTGTATACATTTATTCTCTCATGAGTTTGCTTGTATTTATGAAGAGAAAAAATAGGGAATAAAGACAAAAGTATTATATTGAAATTATCTGTCAAATGCTTAATAATTCATATTAAAATTAAAAGAAAAGAAATATCTATATTGATACTTTCCTTACAATGTTGAAGTATAGAAATGTTTGATTATTTTTATATTAAATCAGATTTTAAGTGTAAGTCTTTAATATCAAAGACATTAGGAGAATGCTAAAGCTTTTAAAGTGTCCCTGTGGTCCATAAAATGTATAAATACTCTTCTTTAAACTTGGACCCATTTTTTTAGAGACATCTTCTATATAGCTAAATGAAAAATATTAAAGCCTATAGCAATAGAAGACATCACTGCCCATCTGATATTTATGGGAGATATTCCAGTTCTCATACTCATACTAACTAAAAAGATATGTATTATTTTCTCTATGTAAGGTATTTTTTAGGAGAAAAAATATTTTTTTCTAAATAAATGTTTCTCGGCATAAAATGTGCATTAGATATTAAGCTAGTAAAAAGCCCAGATCATTAATAGTTCTTTGTGTTTTAGTTTCTTCTGAATAATTAAACATGCTATGGATATGTTGGCTTCTAAAATGAACACAATAATATATGAACAGACAGACATAAATGACTCTAAATATCTATTCTGAAGAAAACTGTGATTCCTAGACAGAAGTCACCCAGAGAAGTTAGTGATTAATCTCTGGATAGAGATACGCATACATTCTCATTGGGCTCAATTTTAGAAACAGCAAAGTTAAACAATATAATGACATATTTAATTATAAGGAGAAAAGCAGACTTCAGTGCCCTTGTGATGCACTGAATATAGGTGGATTCCTTTACTTTTATATTCTTAGTAATGTTTTAAAACAGGATGCATACAATTCTGATAGTTCTTGAATAGCTAAATATCAGATTTTAACTTCTGTATTTTATTGTCATTTTCAGAATCCCGCACTGATGAAATTTAAAGACTAACCAGGGAAATGTCAATAAATACCACATTAAATTCCAAAATGTTCTGTACTTCTAAGAGAATATATTTTGTTTTTAAATAGAAGAAAGGTGAGAAATTGAATACATTCCAGTCAGTTGCGTAGGACCGTCTACAACATTTTAGTGATTTCAAGCAAGATCCCTGTAGGGAAAATAGGTCCCTTATTTTCTTTTCATCAGAGTTGAGTTTCTTCCCGGGAATCTTGAACAGCAGCATTGCAGATGCTGTTTTTCCTACTGGGTTCACTGTTTGGAAGGTAGGACAATGGATCTGGTCGGATCAAGTATCTACCAAAGGAAAACAAAGCAGGAAGCTATATTAGTAAATCAAGGTAACCTTAATTTAGGGTGTCACTTGAAATATTCACTAACTATGTGTTCTAGCTGTAAGTTATCTAAGATGTTTCTTTATAAATAACCAACAGGAAGATTCACTTTAAGTAGCCTGATACGATTAGATGGCAAATGCTAATGAATGCTAATGAATAAAGTTTTACTCTTTCCAATTATGATGCTTCAATTGGTTTAAGCTCCATAATTTATTAATCCTTTCAACCTTGTACCATGAACACTGACTACATTTTATTAAGATCTACATCATAACCATCATTAGGTCAGTACTTAATTACTCTTCCTCTTATTTTTATCATTAATGCAATTAAGAAATTGTTGTAAAGCCGGGCAGTGGTGTCGCACCCCTTTAATCCCAGCACTCAGGAGGCAGAAGCAGGCAGACCTCTGTGAGTTCGAGACCAGCCTGGTCTACAAGAGCTAGTTCCAGGATGAGCTCTAAAACTACAGTGAAACCCTGTCTTGAAAAAAATAAAAAATAAGAAAAGAAAGAAAGAAAAAAAAACAGAAATTTTTGTAGGTGGTTGGAAAGTCTTTTCAATTAATGAAGTTAAGTATCGTTGTGGAAAATATTATGGCTAGAAAACATTTGGATTCTTTGAAAAATTGTCTTGTTTAATATCTTGTATTTAACATAATAATACTGAAGTATACAGGCTAATATATGTCTTTACTTATTCTTTATGTTTGTCTGTTGGTGTCATTTGGTTTACTTATCTAGTCCTAATTGGCCTGGAATTTTCTATTTAGGCAAGGCTAACTTCAAAAATATGAGGATATTCTTGCCTCTTTAAGGAACTTTTATGTTAAACGCAAGAGCCACCATGAGATTCTGTAAAAATCATTATTAATAAGTTCTAGGAGTAAATAAGAAAATGTTCATTTGTCAAACTCAAATTTTTCAGTAAATTTGGATTTGTCCGAGAGGGTTCTTCATGCTGTGAAATCATATGTGATTAGTACATGCTACCAGTTCAGTATACCGTGTGTGTGTGTGTGTGTGTGTGCGTGTGTGTGTGTGTGTGTGTGTGCACGCATGTGTGTAAATGACCTCTGTTGCGCAGAACACTATAATGTAACTTATGGAGCAGATGTGAAGAAGAAAATGAATTCTAAACAGCCCCTAAAAAGAAGAGAACCAGATAATACTTTATTCAAGGATTTGGGTTTAATCATTTTGAAAAATAGACTTAATAAATCAAAAGCAGAAAGATGATGACAAACTAACTTAAATAGGGAGGGACAGACACAGAAGGAAGATTGTTCCTGTTATACTTTCAAAAAGGAGTTTAACTAAACATCTGGTTAGAACAGAAAGTAGTGGTAGGTAAAGTCAGAAAGAGAGACAACACAGAGGTAATGAAGGTTATTAAACAATGGCTTTCTAGGATAGTCATGTTCCAGGTGAAAATAAAAGGAGAAATCCATGTTACTATAATACCTTTACAAGGAAGTAAAAAAAAAATCAGGAAACTAATTTAAAAACAAGTTAACAATGGTTGTACTCTTCTTTTTAAAATGCACGTGGAAAATATTCATATAATACAACATAATAATTATGATGAGTGAAACCTGAAAGCACCTCAGTCCAGTTTCTTTAATCAAATAAAAGTTTAAATTAGTATCCTTGGATCTATTAACAGAATTTCACTGTCTATGCATTCTGCTTCTAATTACTTAAAATTTTAAAAGCATTGTAGATCAATGAAGAAAACTAATAGCAAACCTCAAGCCATTTAACGACTTTTCATGTAGTGATTTATTGTTTTAGAATCAAGTTAATGTTGCTCTTTCATTTGGAAAGCACAAAAAGTACAAGTATAATTCACTATCCATTAAATCCATTTTGATGTTGTGACAAACACTGCTTTCTATAATATTACCACTGCAAGACAGAGTTTGACAGCGCACATTCCTTTGGCTCTCCTTTGATCTGCTACATACCATGGTAGGTATTAGCATGTGCCATTAGCTTGAGTTCTGCTAGGCCTTCTATCAGGGCCACAAAAACAGTCACTGCAATACTATATGGAACATATTTTTGTGGCACTTAAGTAGATATTTTGCTTAAATTTAATAAAAATCATAGTGTTCAAAGAGTAGTCCTCCCAAGCATTCATGGTTTATTGAATCCTTTGTAAACAAATGCTCTAGTTATAGCCTGGGAAGTTTCATATTTCATTTGAAGTATTAAACATACATAAATATAATGTTACAGTCACACAATTTATCCTTTATTATATTTTTATGGAAGAAATAGATTAACAAATTGGTAAATACTTTGTGATACTATTTACTTGAAAATGTGTCAGTAAAAGAAAGCATATAAAGATAGAATGTAGACTAATGAATAAGTACAGTAGTAAAAGAAGGAGAATAAGATGATGGAAATGGATAGCTTAACCCATCTATCAGGTCCTGGACTTCTTTAATGCACAATAAAATGATCCAAAATTGAATTGAGGTAAATTCTCCATTACCATGGGAAATATTTTAAGACATTAACTTCTATATCTTAAATGTATGAATTGTATATTTATTCTATCCCAGTAAATAAATGTGTCTTCTTTTATACTATAAAGACATACAGAGTAATAAAATTAATTCTTACAAGATAAAAGAACCCAAAGAGTACAGGAAGAAAAAGAAAATTTGCAAATGGGATCATAACAAGGCAAAAAGCTTGGCCAGTCAAAGAATAATTAACAAAGTATAAACTACAAAATGGGAGATGGTTTTTGAAGTGTTCATTTAACAAGTAATATAATGCCTAGAATATATAGAGAGTTCAACCAACTTAACAACAGCAAAATCACAAAGGTATTAATGCAGTTAAAAGTCTGCAAATGACCTGAAACAAGTTCTCATACGAATTCCTGGTAAGAATGTAAAAATATTTAACAACATCCAATCATTAGACAAGTACTAAGCGAAACAGAGTGATCATCGTCTCACATCTTTTGGAATGACTATTATACAAAAGATCAGAGATCAAATATTATTAGAGATATAGAAAAAGAAATATTCATTTACTATTCATACAAATTTTAGTTAGTGTAGCCATAATTAAAACAACATGGAAACTCTTTTTATAGAACTAGAAATAAAAGCACATGTGATACAACAAACTACTACTATGTATTTAAAGATAATCAAATAAATCAATAAGAATTATACCATGTACTAAATTACACTAACTGACAGTTATAGGATATTTACTGCACCAATTGCTTCTCAACATAAAGAAACTTCTTCAAGATAGACTGTATTATAGAAGACAACACGAGTAAAAAAGCAGAAACAGAAACAAAACCCACCATATTTCGTTGTTTTCCCATGAGTACAGTGGCAGCACCTGAATCTAGAGCAGTTTCAATCAGTAATTGTGGCTCTGCCATTACTGTCCCACCTCTCTGGTAGCTGCAGTGTGGGAAATTTATATCCTGTTTGGTCTGTTTTCTGCTGCTGCCACCAAGTGCAGTTTTCAAGTAAATCTCTTTAGTTCCATTTATCAATAGGACTCAGGAGTCAGAGGCTGAGGTGAAAATCTGCTAGCTCAGAGAGGATTGAAATGCAACCACCTGACCTTCCTCTTCCCTCAAGAAAGAATCATTCTGCAACATTAAACCTAAAGGAAGCACTATGCTAAAAGTCCTTTCTACTGCTTCCTGTGCATCTCTCTATCCATCTTCCAGACTCCCTCTGACTTGCTATGATTAATTTCTGTCAACAAGTTGCTGGCTCCACCTCCTGACCAAAGGTTGAATTTATTTACTTAACACAAATGCAACCTCAGTGTTAACAGTGTGATTGAAAATCCTGTAATAATGTTTCTCTTATCTGATCAGAAATATTTTCACGTTTATGTGTTTTAAAATTTTATTATTAAAGGATTGCATCATTACAAAGATTGACAATCATTTTAGTGAATGTGGTTCCTCTTCCTACCCCTTTCCTCCTGTATTCCACTGTATTTTAATTTCCCTTGTGGAAATTGTAATATCTTTAGAGCTATATACTGTTAGATGCTTCCCTTTTTCTTTGAACTATTCTCCAACATAGTATAGATTTTCTTGTTTTACAAACATATATTTGCCTAGAGAATAGAGAATGCTACTATTTTGTCACTTGACAACCCTTCTTTTCAACAATTTTACACTTTATAGTACTACACAGAGAAGCACAGGGATCCCTATGCTCATGAAAATATCTTTTGCCAAGCATGCTCATCACAATAATAAAAGACTATAATGGTAAAATAAAATAGAAGGTAGATTTGTAGTTTATATATCCCTAATCCTTAATATGAGATCAACTTACACAACATCATTGAGCTCAAGCCTGGTATCTGGAGATGGATTAATCAGGATGTAGGATAGGGTGCTTTGATGATCATTCATTTCATCTGAAAGATAAATAAATATAGTGTCTGGTAGGATTCACACAAAATCACAGAAATCATTATACTTGTGTTTAAATCATGGAGTTGTCAATGAGAACTTACTGCAGTTGCTTTTGGTTCTGTTTTGTATTTAGTGGACGGAAGTTTGGTTTTCACTTTTCTGTCATCTGAAATGTTGGCAAAGTACCTATTTTTTTGTTCCAGCCAACGTTAAAAATATCTAATTCTGTTCAGTGTAACCATAGTTACATTCTCTCCTAAAAGTCATTACAATTAAATTTTTTTCTACTAAAGAAATAGTTATGAGATATTTACTTGATTCATTTCCCTTTATAATGATTAAAATAATTAGAAGTAAACATCATAATTACCTAGAACATTGATATAAAAGTCTCCTGAATAATTTAGTCATATGTATTTAAAAGGTATTAAAACTCTGATACACACACATACATATACACATATATTTTAATATGCATGCCTTTATAGCAGAATTTGTTTTTTTAAGAATAAAAAGAATCCATCAGAAAAGAATTTAACCTTACATTTTAAGGAGATTACATTGGTAAATATTTTCTTTTCTTATTGGCCATACCGGGAAGTGCTGGTACTGTGAGAGCACTGACGTCAGTGTCTGCAGAGCACTGGACTTTGTTCTGAGTCAGTTCTCAAAAGAACAAGTTATTTTAAAAGACTAAGTCTTCAACCGCTGTACCACACAAGCAGGCTTTATATCTTACTCTGTAAGGTTCTATTTTATCTGCTCACCCATTCTGATCTGATATAGACAAGGGGACACCACAAAACACCGAAACTGAACCTGTATTAGAGTGTCCACCTCCAATGACTAAAATAAACTCTTGTTTTTAAAAAGTACACAACTTCAAGTGCCAGATATAGCAACAAGAAGCTCACCAAAACGAAAGAGGATAAACATAATCATTTTTAAAATGTGAAAACCTTTGTAGATCTTGATGCTTAACATTAAGTGAAGTGCATTAAAAACACAACGATAAAGCCACTTGGATACATACTTCAATGATTAACTTTCTTTCCAAGGATAAAGTATGTCGACATACTTAAAATCAGAATTAAGATTCTAAAGTATTAGTATTCATCTAGTTACTATACTTGCAAATAACAAAACTGTATTATTAAGTTTGAAGAAAATTCTAAAATTATTTTTTACCAAAGACAGTTCCTTGATATTTATATATTTCATTAAATTTCATGTTAGGCCAGCATAGCTGAACCTAATAAACAATTTGCTGTACTGAAATGTTATTCTCACAAAATAATATTATTCATTATATTCATTTCAGTAGAAATAACGCTCTTTTAATGTCATAATGTATTCTGCTTTAGTTCAATTGATATGCAAATGTTCTTTAAAGCCTATAAATCAAAGTTAGAATCCTACAAGACAGGCATATTACAGAATAGATGAGCCTACCAAAATTTTAACAGTAAAAATATTTCAATTCCAAACTGATTAAATTGATATTCAAATAAAGTAATGTATTTGGTTGTTAATTGATGGAGTAGATACAGAAATACAACTGTATCCTCCCCCTTTAGGGTCAGGACTGCCAAGAAAACTAAGAATTCCCAAGGATATATAAACCACAGATAACATCTACAAACAAACAGTTTATAACAAATATGGCCTAAAGATGTCATGTGAAACATTAAAATAAATTCTGAAACACTAAAAAAATTATCTGAAAGTCAGATGCAGCTGGGAATCCAGCATATTTATTTGCTAAACCTAGGAATCACATGTAAGACTAGATGGCTAAACAACAGACTGGAGTTTGAAATCCAAATATAAAAATGATATTTACTCCAAAAATAGTTACCAATCAAACATAAATCACATCATACTGACATGAGTTCATCAAGATTATATATCTCTATAAAAAGTAAGTTTCATTCATGCGTTCTTCTTGAAAAAAGTATTCTTTTTATGTGAATTGTAACAAGTTCTTTTCAAAGGAATTAAAATTGATTGTATACTCTGGACCCTAAGTCATCACACTCTGATAGGCTGTAGCTATATTAGAAAATTCTCCATTTCATTTGGATGTGAGCAACTCAGTATCTAAAATAAACAAGAGTGGTCCTGAACTGCAGTACAAAGAAGACAACTCTGCCAAAACACCTCTTGCTCAGTGTAGATACCCAGTCACATTCTGTCATTAACAGGGTGCTCTTAAGTTGCTTTTGAATAAAAGTCAAGTGGCAGTGGTGATCTCATTTGTTTGTCACAAATGAGTCAAGATAATTATGAGTTCTCCTAAGAGTGGATGCAATTATTTTGTCAATATTTTGATTTGCTCAATTAGCCTATTTTAACAAATCAAACTGAACCTGTTAATTGTGCAACTGTCACAAAGACTGATATTAAGCATGTGGATAATACACTCAGTGATTTCACAAGTTTTAAAACAAGGCATAGATGTGGCCACAATCAGCAATTCCAGTTTTTTTTTCTCTACTCCTCAATGACTAGTCCTCGTGGAGTGGAATGCCATCATTTTGATTTAGGTTAAAAGTAGCTGTTGAGTCAAAGCCATTCTTTCAAGTCTGCCTTTCAATAGAGCTCAGCTTGACCCACAGCTTGTCTGCCACGCTTGTGGAAAGGCCTGCTGTTACCTTCTTCTCTTTGTGATTTTGCACTTGAGAATTAAAGCAAGTTTTAAAGTCTATTTTAACTCACTTCAAAGCAACATTCATCAATGTTTTATTGGCCATGCACTACTGTTATGGTATCAAATAGTCATTTTCTGCGGCTATATTTTATTTCTCAATTCTATAAGGATGAATATAGAAGGTTTGATGGATTATTAAGAGCCTGACATAATTATCATTAACAATGGCAGACATGAATATATATAGTTGTGCCAAAACCAGAATATAATACTTACTAAAAATTTAATTTGCATTATATTTGGTTGTATGAAATCAGAGAATCAAGATTCTATTTCTTAGCATCAGAAATGTATTAAGAATCTTCTATTAATATACTGTGTCCAGACAGCTAAAACTCTGGCCTTAAAAAACTAAAAAATGCCATGTGCTTAAAATTAGTGCTCTTGAAATTGTTTCACACACAGTGGAAGAAGACAGGCAATGCAACAAATGGTGCTGATGAAACCAGATATGCACCCTCAGAACAATAAATTTAGGTCCATGTCTTTCATCCTATATAAAGCTCAATTCAAAAGAAACCAAATACTTTAATTTAAAACATGAAATGCTGAAACTCCTGGAGCAAAGCATAGGGGATACACTTCAGGATTAAAGTATGGAAAATAGTTTCCAAATGGGGCTTCAGTGGGACAGGAAATAAGTGAACAGATTGCATTTCACCCTTGGCACAGCCAAAGGAATGAAGAGCAGTGCTACTCAGCTCACAGCTGAGAGAAAATCTTTGCTGTGTACGTCAGACAAGGGGTTATTAGCAAAAACTTATGAAGAACTGCAAAGTAAAGTGCCAGTCCCCCAACATTTTGAATAAGGAGTTGAAAAGACAATCTTCAAAAAATGTAAATGTTAAACAAGTATTTTTAATTTATTTTTAGTTTTTGAAACTATAATACAATTATACCACTTTTCCCTTCCCATACTCCCTCCAAACCCTCCAAAATACCACATGCTGTTTCTCTCTTTTAAATCCATTGACTCGTTTTCTTTGTCATTCTGTATTGAGTATGAGTATCTACTCTTAAGTACAACCTGTTCTGTCTATTTTATGCAACTTGTTTGTATACAATTTCAGAACTGACCATTTGGTATTGGATATCCAATTGGAGTGCTCTTCTATTTCTGCTGGTATACTCATTCCTTAGTTGCTTGTAGTTATTTGTATAGGGTTGATGCCCCATGAGCTATCTCTCTTCTGTATTAATGTATCTACTAGTGTCATTCAAGCAAACATGATACTGAGACTTTATACCTGACATTTCCAGTACAGACAATTTCAAAGAAACTTTCAGGAGTAGTGTTATAGATACATGAGATGCAAAATATTACAGAAAATTACAATTGACCAACTTTTTAAAAGTGATTAATATTCCTAGCAATCAAACTGGTAATTAAGGTAGGAGTGAGTTAATAAAATTTAAGAATATATAAAGAAGCCTAATGGACTGACACTATTTCATAAGCCAATTACTAATTACTTCTTTTCTTTTTTTTTGAGACAAAGTTTCTGTGTATAGCTTTGGCTGTCACTGAACTCACAGAGATCCACCTGTCTCTGCCTCTGCCTGCATTTATGTCTGTGTGAGGTGGTTGGATTCCCTGTAACTGGAGTTACAGTTGTCAACTTCTATGTGGGTGCTACAAAATGAACCTGGGTCTTCTGGAAGAGCAGTCAGTACTTTTAGCCCCTGAGCCTTCTCTTCATCCCTCCAATTTTATTTCTTAACACCAAATTAGTAAACAAAGCTGTTTCCAGAATACATTAGTAATAGGGAAGAAATAGGCCTATTTAAAGGCCTAATCAGGATCTATTAATATGTTTTTATAAATGGTCATGCTGTTTATCTGCTTTCTAAATATGTTTTTACTCATGGATTTATACTGTTCCAATCTTATTCAGAAACATCATAGTGGGAAGGGCAAAACCTTATCCTAGCTGAGGAGCAAGGCAGCTAATGGCTGCCCAGGAAAGAAACCACTTCTTTAGCAGTGTGGTCCCTGGTAGGTTTTCCATTTTCAATTGGATGACCACACATCCATGGGCAGCACTAATTGGACTTAGTGAGTTCAACAAATAACAAACAAATAAGCTATAAAAGAACGTTATGTTGGAGGAAGATATGAGATGGGAATTCGAGGAGAAGCGAGAGTGTGGGGTGGTTCTTTGCACTGTTTAAACTTTCCATTTCATTCATTTCTGGCAATTGTTTTCATCTTCTTCTTCCGGGTTTGGTGTATTTTTACTTTTCTAAACTCCAAAGGAGCACCCACCAACAACTAATTAATTTATGTTCTCTCTACTTCCTTGATGGACGCACTTAAAGCTATAAACTTCCCCATACAGCTTTACTCATTGTGTCACAGAAGTTTTATTTTATTGTATTTTCATTTCATTATACAATTTTTTAAATCTTTGTCTTAACTTTGTGATACATTCATAATCCAATAGTAGGCTATCTAATCTCTATGAGATCATGTATTCTCTGTATCCTATCTTGTACAATAATTTTCAGTTTCCATCTATTGTAGGCAGAATACAAGAAATTACTTCAAATTTCTAATATTAGTTGAGATTTGCTTTGTGTTTCAATATGTGGTTTGTTTTACAGAAACTTCCATTGATCACTTTGGTATTTGCACCAGAGATGATTGCAATGAGATTAGATATCTTTTCCTGTGTGAGGGTATATATTACCTTAGGTTTTCATACTGCTTGTATGTTTCTGCTGTGACCTGTACATGTGGCTTTAGGTAATTGGTTGTCTTTTGATGTGAGTTTCTACTCTTCATATTGAATGGGATTTGGATCCCTATTTGTTTTTACCTCTTGTTGGCTAGGTGAGAGTCAGCTAGGAGATACTGGACCAGTCAGTGTTGATTCATTAGTATGGTACCTGAAAAACTTCAGTTCATCTATGAAAGAAGGTAGAGCCTCTGGCATTAGCAGTGAGTGCTCAGAAAAATGTGAGGAGAGATGGGTTATATTGCAGGGTTGGTGGCATTTGACCTCTGACCTGGTGCTCAGAACTGATCTTGAGAAAACGGTGAATTGGACTTTTAAGGTCTGCATAGTTGTGGTGTTTGACATAAGGGGTGGGTAGGCACTCTAGGCAACTGATAAGTTAGCAATATTTTGGGTTATTATGGTAGCTGTGATGTCGTCTCTGTTTGGTGGTATTTACATCTACTATACCTAAGCAGCTGCCACTACTATTAATGCTATTCCAATCTGATTTAGAAATCATTTTATGGATACAGTCCTTTCAGTGGTACCGATGACAGACTACCAGACTTGCAGCATTGCATGTTTTTATATCAAGGAAATCATAACATGGCAGATGTAGAAAAGAGGGAGAAAATAAATGAATGGTATGCCTTCTGTTATGTAAGAATTATCATAAGCATAAAATCTACTAATTTCCATAAAAATAGAATGGGCAAATCATAAGAAAGATTTTCTTACAGATCCCTGCTGCTTTCTTAGGTGATACCCAAGGAGTCAGTTCATACATTTGCATATTTCTAACAATCAAGAATGTGATATGCAACTCTGCTTATGGATTAACAGGAAATTGGAATGTTTTTGAGACAACTGAGATGAAGAAGAATTATTTGCTTGATATTCTCATTAGAAGAAAGTAATTTAGCAATACATAAAGGCTAAAAATAGAAAATTAATTTACTAGAAATTGAATTGTCTTAGATGTCATCAAATTGGCAAGTAGCCATTAGTGAATTTCTGGAAGATCATTCTGAGCTTTAATTTTACTTTTTAGTGTTACATATTACATGCATTTCTATTAAAATTCCTGGACACAAATTAGTCTTCACCACGATTAAAAGAAATATAATTACAAATGTCAGTTATATAAGTAGCTGACTGGAGCAAATTTAAATGCAAGTCTTTAAGTAGGACAGTCCACCTTGGAGAGGAAAATAATGAAATTTAAACAAAAATCACTTTGAAGGAATTATGAGAAAATGCACACAATTTCATGTGAAAATACTCAGTAAATATATTTTCATTTTCATGCTCAAAAAAGAAAAACAACTTTTTTTAAATTCTAACTCAGTAAATAAAATGTCTTAAGAACATTATCTCAATATAAAACTTTATAATAAAGAGAAAATGTGGATTATATGTGTGTGAGAGAGTGTGTGTGTGCATGTGTATAATGTATACATGTAAGTATAGATAAGCAATGAAAACTTCTCATTTATCACACTGACCAGTATTATAGTTTTATATTTTTTGAGAATTTTTTGCTTGATGTTTGAGTCTACATCATTTCTGTCCCTTCATTTCCTAAATTCCTCAAGTCCGTCTCCAATATACATCATCTTTAAGAAAAATATTATTGTTAAATATATGCATATATATGCATCAAAATTATACACATATGCATTTTACTTGGCTCATATGGGCATATATCAAGGTACATACTTCGTATTGAACAACCTATGTGGGAATTTATCCTAAAGGCAAATAATTCTGCCTCTCTCTGTAGTCCCTGGCCTCCAGTAGTTCTCCATGTAAGGGTGGGACTGTGTGAGGTTGCCTCTGCCTCCACATCATATATACTAGCTTTGTTATTATGTTGCTAACTACATTGCTAAAACTTGGGTAATAGTAATGATATTTCTGAAGTTATCAGTGTTTTACTTCATTAAGTTTTTGTATATGGAATCATTTATTAACATCTCAACAAGGAATTATTTAAAAAGCTTGTACAATGTTCATTAAAACACTATTTCTATTACAAAAAGTAAATCTTTTAAGACCTCATCCCTAAGGAAAGGACAACTGAGAAAATTAGGGACCTGGAGAACTGGTCTTCCCTGGGAAAAAGCATACCAACTGGCCATACAGAGCCATATCGTCAGCCCAGAAAACATACATACAAGTGACGTAGTAGGAACTGAACTGGTTATATTTAGGAACACACACACACACACATATATACATACATACAAATATATGAATGCAATAACAATTAATGGAAGAAGAGGCTATGAATTTAAAGGAAAACAAGAGGGGTACATAGGCTAATTTGAACAAGGACAATGTTCATTAAAACACTATTTCTATTACAAAAATAAATCTTTTAAGACCTCATCCCTAAGGAAAGGACAACTGAGAAAATTAGGGACCTGGAGAACTGGTCTTCCCCGGGAAAGAGCATACCAACTGGCCATACAGAGCCATATCATCAGCCCAGAAAACATACATACAAGTGACGTAGTAGGAATTGAACTGGTTATATTTAGGAACACACACACACACACACACATATATACATATATACATACATACAAATATATGAATGCAATAACAATTAATGGAAGAAGAGGCTATGAATTTAAAGGAAAACAAGAGGGGTACATAGGCTAATTTGAACAAGGACGCTCTATTTATATTAGAATATCAAATTGGAAAATAAATAAAGATTTTGAAGACTTTATGTAAGAAACTAAACACAATTTTTAAGTTCACTGTTGTTCTCCAATGGAGAACTTATAGTCAGTTACTTATAATACTTCAAATTCATTTTATGGAAAGCCCCAGAACTTAGATAGGTGTGATGTGACTTGTGTGTGTTTGTTTAAAAGAAAAATTGTACCGAAATAAGCATTTATAAATGTCAGCCCTGTGTAAGAAAATCCAAAAGTTTTCATAGCTCCAGCATGGAAACTAAATCTGTCCCAAAATTTCTGTTTAAATTAAAAATGGGGTGTTCTTGTAATAGGTTCAAACATTGCCAAGTGATTTAAATAAATGCTAAACATTTTGGCAATAATCTTGTTCCACAAAAGATGAGATTTTAATCAAAGTGCCATGTACATGCATTTCCAAACGAAATTCTAGTTCTTTCCTTTATCAGAGCTGACTGTGTAATGAGTAATAGTAGAAACTGAGTCTCGCATGTATAGTTTTAAGAAGCATACCATAGCCCACCGTAGAAAGGCCCAGGTGTTTCATCCTATTTTTCACAAGTTCAGCAAGCTCCTGTCTTTCAGACCTCCTGTAGAGGTTCAATCGCTGCTGGGTTATTTTTTCTGCAGTTTTCCCAGAATGCTTTGGTCCTTTTCTGCTCAGCCTCCTAGCCCACTGCATGCTCTTCCTCCGCAGCAAAGGATGGTCTGATTGGTCGCTGGAGGTTGAGTTCCGGTGCATGCTGCGGTGGTGCCCTGGCTCTTTGGCATCTTTGGTGTCTTCCCACTCTTCCACACTGATGGATATTTGAGACTTTAAGAGAAATACATGTTAGTAATTAGATCGTGAGGAAAAGTCTTTGCTAGAAATGAAATAAGTTGCTTTTATGATCTTGGTGTAATTACATATCTACACATGAGAGTTTCTACAGGATAAAGAATCAAGACATTACATTTTAATCACATTTTACTAATTAACTTGTAGAAACGTTTCTGGAGCTTATTGTGAATATATTAAAATATCTGGATCTTCTTAGTATTAGCCTTTTAGGAAAAGACAATGTCATGTATGGTCATGTGTGACCTATTTTTCTCCAATAACAGATTTTTAGCACACAGGTACTTGAAACAAACAAACAACCATATATTTTATAACTTCATTTACATATAGTCCAGACAATAGGCAGGCTATATTTGCCACAAGTGTTTTAGATGAAAAACAAATAACTGATGTAAAATCTGTTTGGGGAAAATCTCATTTATTTTAAATTAATGACCCTTTTGTATATGACCATGAGATGACTTTTATAAGATGGGAATTTCTCTTAATTCTCATATGCACTAAGAAAAACCAAACAGCAGTTTTAATTCATGCATCTGTTATCCACCACATAAAACACTTTTGTGATTAAACTTTTGAAGAGGAGTGGTCTTGGCCATTTCGGCTTATAGCCACGCCCCACCATTAGCTAATTATCCAGCCCCATTAATTAATTAACAGCTAATTAGGGGGGCAGAATAATTAGCTAATGGCGGGGCATGATTATAAGCCGAAATGGCCAAGACCACTCCCCTTCAAACTTTGTTTCAAGACATCTACATTAAGTCCACTTTTTCTCGAATGCCTCTATATATATTTTCCTATAACAACTTATAGGAAATTCATGCTCTCCTCCATAGAAAAATGAACCCCGAGGAATCTCAGCACTCTGTTCTAACCTGCTCATTTTCTGCAGATTCTGCTGTGTACGGTAAACACCTCTCTTTGTTTCAGTGTTATCACTTTTCATACAAGGCAGTCACATGAAATGTAACCCTAGCCAATGAGACTTTTAATGCATGGAAATATGCACATGCCAGGAAAGAACTTCTGGACCCCTGAATCTCCCATTGAGCTCCACTCCAGGTCTAAAAACTTGCTGCAACTACAGCTTTCACAGTTACACACAACTGTCTTTCAAAGTAATAGAAATTAAGTTACCAATTTAAGTCAGGAAGTAGACCTAAGACAGCCTCTAAATATGAATATCAATTATGAGGCTCAGTGCATGCCTTACACACAACTGTAGCATCAAGCTAGGAAAGAGTCATACACCTAAGCTCAGCCAAAACATCAACAATTCATCAGATTCCTATTACAAAGCAATTCTGTACTTGTGTAACATAAAATAGTTCATTTAAACTTCATATGTTTTGGTGAAAACTTCATTAAAGAAACGTAGAAACCGGACTTAATCTCTCAGAACTTAAGCTGGAAGCATTAATGATTTTAAATCATGAATGCTTTTATAAATCTTAGCTTATTTGTTCTCACCGAGTTAATATTACAACTTAAGCCTCCTTAAGTGCAAGTAGTTTACAAATTATTGGAGAATATCTATCATTAGTAAGGACTATCTACAGTTATTCGGTAATATTTGTAATATGTCCTACAAGAACAAATGCTTGAAATTCTTCTGTGTAAAACTTTCCTGAGAAACTCATCCAGGTGTGTGAGTTCATAAAAGATGACTGACTGCACCTTGGAATCATGAACTGATTAATATTAAGGGCCATGGGAAGGATTTGACATTATTACAAGCAGAATTAAAACACTATTTGTCTTTGTGAATGTTTCTTCTTAATCCCGTGGCTCAGATACTGTGAAATACATGCATCAAAAATATGACCAAAATGTATGTATATGTAATCAAAGCAATATTTAAAAGGCCACATTTAGCATTGTTCTGAAATTCCCTATAAAGGGGGTATCGTGATTTCAAATATACAGTCATTTACAATTGCAGGTCATCTTTCTTGTAAGTCTACACAATGACCAAACATCTCTTTATAGATGTTGCTTTATCTAGAACAAGAAGGAATGAGAACAATTCTGGGGTCATTTTTTTTTTCGGAAAATCAAATCAAATCTTAGACGTTTCTTAGTACAAATTTATTTCTCCTTTGAATATCATGCATGAAAAGCATAGTTAGCTTTTTATAATAATATAATTAAATTAGAGAGCTGTTTCAGGATTTTTCTGGTGCAATATAAAAACCAAACATTTAAAATAAGATGGTAATATTCATTCTCTACCCCTCACAAACCTTTTGAAAATTTATCTAACACATTACCATACAGAGAAAACATTCTCATCTCTAACTTTGAACTAAAGTGATGATAGTAATAATTCATAAGAAATAAAGTTTACCCACAGTGTAAATAGCATTGCTGATATGCTCCTGTTGTTAAATCGCACGTCTATTGTGTGAAAAGATAGCTATTTGTGAATTAATTTCATACTGTCTCTTCACTTGTTTCTCACTCTATTCTGCGCTGAACTAAGCTTCCCCAGGCAGGAGACACAGTGCAGCACAGGAAATGAAACACTGTCTTCACTTGAGGGACTTTTCCTGAACTTCTGGTTTGAGGATTAGAATAATAGAGGGTTAAAGGCAGGCATTCTGGGATCACACTGGACTTGGTTTAAATTCCCACAGGCTATATAACAGCTTACTTTCTTGGTTATAAAATCTAAACTCTCTGATTACTTAAATTTCCTTTCTGAAAAAAGTAATTGTATTATTGCATTGGTTTTGTCTATCAGTCTTCTTATTAAATCAAAGAGACATGGCATGAGGTTTAACTCAGCAAGGGTTCATTATATACATAGTAATGTGTCTTGGGACCTTGCTGGAGAGAACAGTACAAATGGAAAATGGATATTAAACAGTGAGTAACAACCTTGCTATTTGGTTAAATGTAGTGAATTTGAAGACCAGAAAAATACTAATAGTAAAAATATATGTATAATTTCTATAATGTTTATCTCAATTATTCTGTAAGAGAACTTTGTATTTTTTTATTTTATCAGCAGAATCTCCAATGCTTGATAATAGGAAACAGAGGGGCCACACACAAAATTTTGACATGGGTGTTGGGGCTGCCAACTCAATATGTCATGCACATACATCAGGTGCTCTTATTTTTTGAAATATATCTCTACCTCATCACAAATATACTTTCTGTGAAATGGTTTATGAAAACATTATATGTGTGTTTTAATATGTTTTTACATATTTAAATTCTTATTTTTAAATGGCACATTATTTTCTAAGATTCATAAAACTTGTCATGATTTAGAAAAGCAATAAAGGTATGTCTTTACAAAAGTAATAAGATTTATTTTTAAAATAATAAATAATTTATACCTAAAATAGCATGATAACCAAAAAAAAATATCCTCCAGCATGAAATTGTAATTCTAAGCATCTATGCATAAAACAGAAGTGTACCCAAAATGATAAAAGAAACAGCACTACAGCTAAAATCACATATTGATTTTTACACAGTGATAGTAGGTAACCAGTAAACCACGTTTTCCAGTACACAGGTCAATTAGACAAAATATAAACAAAAATTCTGGGGCCAACTGATATTATAAACCTAAAGTATCTAATAGTTATTTCAAGAAATTTTCACCCAAACACAAAAATAATGTATCTTCTCAGACTTCAGGAAAGTTTCTCTGAAATCAACCAAATATACAGAAACAAAAGAAGTCTCAATACATAAAATATTAAAAAGAAAAAGCAGGAGGAGAAGTCGGCCCTGTGGAGTGCAGCAGGCCCTTGGAGAGGGCTTCCGATCTAGCCACCCCCACTGGAGGAGAAGTACTTTTGAATGCTGCAGGCCCTTGGAGAGGGCTTCCAATCCAGCCATCCCCATCAGAGGGACCTAGGTTCCCAAAAGGAACTCAGCCTGCTTTCGGGCTGAGGCCCTGAGGGAAAAGGGGGCTTATACAAAGCCACAGGGCATTGTGTGGTGCACAGAGCAGAGAAGACCGTCCTTTTGAGTATGGCATGCCCTTGGAGAGGGCTTCTGATCCAGCCAGAGGAAATCCTTCTGACCCAGACCCATATGGTCCTGAGGAGCTTGGCAGGTTCTTGGGCCAGCAAGGCCCCCTGATCCAGATCCATCCTGACCGAGCAAGTGGCCTCTATTGATCCAATAGGAGGGGAAAAGATGGGCAGGC
>JAQHUG010000799.1:118671-140906 GCA_028555095.1 Dicrostonyx torquatus | reverse complement strand
GGAGGAAGGGTGGATTTTGGAGAAGGGAATAAGATATCTACATTAAGGGAGTCATATTAGGATTGGCAAGAGACTTGTCTCTAGAGGGGACCCCAGGTGTCCACAGGGATGTCCCCTGCTGGGTATTTGGGTAGCAGAGGAGAGGATGCCTGACCTAGTCTTGTCCCATAGTCACATTGATGAATATCTTGATCATCACCATAGAAATTCCGCCTGATGAATGGAGATAGTCTCAGAGACCCACAGTCACAGCAGAACAATGGACTGAGCTCCCAAGGTCCAGTCGAAGAGCAGAAGGTGGGGAAGATAAGCAATGAAGTCAGGACTGCGAGGGACTGGCCCATCAAATGACACAGAGTGCCTGATCTATTGGGAGCTCATCAAATCCAGCTAGACATGGACTGAAGGAGCATATGACCAAACCGGAATCTCTGAATGTGGCTTCCAATGGGGGCTGACTGAGAAACCAATGACAATGGCACAGGGACATATCTGTTCGGCATGTATTGGCTTATTGGGAAACTAGTCTATATGGATGCACATGTTCTTAGGTTGGGATGGAGCGGGGAGGGCCATGGGCTTCACACAGGGCAGGGAGAGGGAAAAAGGGTGGTAGGGAAGCAGGAGGGCCTGGGATAGGGGAGAAAGTGTAACTTTAAAGTTTATTAAAAAATAAATCAACTAAAATTTTCTTGAAATATACCACCACCAACCAAGACCAAAAAACAATTTAAATAGATTTATAAGACCCATTGACATAAATGCTGTAACTAAATATCTCCTACACAATAATATTCCAGTGCTTATGGCCTTGGCACAGAATTCTACCAGAGTGTCAAATAAAAAATTAAGGACAATAATCTTCACATTACTTCATAAAATAAGAACAGGAGGAAAATTGCTCAATTCTTTATTTGAGTCACACTTATCCTGATGAGAAATCCACATAAAAACCCAGCAGAAAGGGTTACACTGAAGTTTTTCTTATGAACATATATCTAAATTACTCTATGAAAGGCTTGTGAACCAAATATAAGAATACATGAAAAGTATAATTCATCTTGTCAAGTAGGTTCTCTCCCAATTTTGCATGCATGGTTCACCAAACATAAATTGATTAATTAAATTTATAATATCCACAAACTGAAATATAAAAAAAAATCACAAGATCATCTAATTAAAGACACACACATGCACACAGAAACACCTTTAACAAAATCCAAATCCCTTAATGATAGATGTTTTGGAGAGAAAGGAGATACAAGGACATATATCAACATAATAACGGCAATTTAAAGCAAGTCCATAGCCAACATCAACTTAAATGGAGAGAAATTCAAAGCATTTCTACTCCAATCCACTCTCCCTACACTTAGTAGAGTGTTTGAAATCCATAGTAACTAGATGAGATCAATTAAGGCGATAGAAAGGGGAGAATTGTATCTTTATTTCCAGATGATATAACTGTATCATTATACCCTAAAAATTCCATCAGTAAACTCTCACAGCTGCTAAGTACTTTCAATAAGTAACAGGAAACAAAATTAGTACACAAAAATCAGCAGCATTTCTCTATACAAATGAAAAACTGGAAAAAAAATCAGGGGAACAAGAACTTTGATGAAACCTCAAATATTTCTTGGGGTGATTCTAACCAAGCAAGTGAAAGACTTGTATAATAAAAATTTTAAGACAATGAAGAATATACCAGAAGATGGAAAGGTCTCCTATGATCATGGATAGGTAAGATTAATATAGTAAAATTTGCAATTGTCCTGAAAGCAATTACCAGAATAAAGAGAATTCTCATTAAAATTCCATCACAATTCTTTACAGATCTTGAAAAGCCCATAGTCATCCTACTAAGTACCCCAAATACTTTAAACTTTTTTGAACAGTGAAAGAACTGCTGGAGATATCACCATTCCTGGCCACAAATTATACTACACAGCTATAGTAGGACAAGTTTGTATATATTCATTAATATGTTAGGTGTTCAGTCTTCAATAAGTAGGCTACAATCCATACAACCACAGTGGTTAGATGTACAGTAAGTTACTGTGTGTGTGTGTGTGTATGTGTGTGTTAGATCTCCCTAGGAAAGGCAAATAGAATAAATAGTTACATATGAATGGGAACAGGTGGTAAAGTCTGAGTTAGTGGATCAAATGGGAAGGAAAATGGAAGAAAGATATGAAAGAGATAATATGGGGAGGGACACGTAAAACTAAGGGATAGTAGGGGAGTACATGGAAACCTAATACAGTAGATGCTGCCTAAAATATATACATACATGAAAGTGATCTAACTGGACTCACCAAATAACTAGGGAGACAGAGTCACATTGGTCATATCTTATCACAAAATGAGTCACCTAGATTCTGCAATGGGTTACATCTAATTGCATTGTTGGTCAAAGGGTACTCATGGCAAACTCCAAACAACCCAGCAGGGGCAGTGAGCCTGGTTCTCAGAGGTGGTGAATGTATCTCTGCCGTGTTGGACAGGGGAGAGCCAACAGGCAAAGCTGTAACCTTAGTCGTAGTCATGCCTTTATAGGAAAAAGAGAAAACCTCTCCTGGTCAGAAAATGATTACAGATACACAATAATAAAACAGATTAAGACAAAAAAAAGCTCTGAATGGATCACTGTGTTGGATAAATGTATATGGTCTTAGGAGAGAGAGGGAGAGAAGAAAGAGCACAGACCTAAGAAGCTGTGCATCCATATAGAATAGGTTCCCAAAAGTCCAATACATGCAGAAGAGATAGGTCCCTGTGCCAATATCCTTGGCTTATCTGTCAGTCCCCATTGGCAGCCACATTCAGAGAGTCCAGTTTGGTCATATGCTCCTTCAGTCCTGGTCCAGCTGCCCCATATCAAGGAAGTCTTTGTGAACCCTAAAAATACTCACCCAACAAACAGCAAGAAGCAGTTTGAAATAAAACTGCACCAGAATTTTCAAAATGATTGTTTATAAATATTTGTTTTCAAATTAAAAGAGATTGGATAGAAATGCTTAATGATCACAGTCAATTTCTTTCTTTAAAAGGGGTGAATATTATGGAAATGACTATTTTATATTGGCATGGACTTTGGTTTATTGATACAAATTTAAGGTCAATTTGTAATATACCTACTTCTTTTGTTTAAGGTATTATTTTATACATTCCATTTAAAATGTAATATATAATTAAAAATTACAGATTAATATATAATCATTATAATAGTCAAACTTGTAGTCAATTTGGTTTTCTAGATACACAGAGATATATTTCAGTTAGATAGATAATCTTCAACACTTCAAAGACCTATAAAGTTTACAATGTTTTAAGAACTTAGGCTTTTCTCAACAGTGAGATATGCTTGCTTCTGGCAGCACTAATTACTGTAGAAATGTTGATGGGAAGTGAAGAGGCTTGTAATTTGCCTTCAGTGTGACAAGGCTAGCCATTTGGGCAAAACTGCTCTTGCCTGGACTGCTTGATAGTATGTTGTATGAACTGGACAAGCAGGACTCACAGAAAAATTAGTGATGAATTTTCAAAAGACAGGATGATCCCTCAGTGTTCCTGTTTCATAGAAGAAACTGTCAGACAATTTTTAGGACACAGAAGAAAGCATATGACAAACTTTGCCATTATAAGACAGAAGAGATATTCTGTTTCACTGAAAAGTCTGTCAGACATTATGGGCTTATAGTTGAAGATGAATGAGCCAAAGTTACAAAAGAGCTTTAGGTGACTGTCAAGGAAGTTAGGGAAGTTAGATGGCAGTAATTTCTGTAGCTTTGAAAGTTGCTTATAATGTACTTCCTGTTTACTTAAGTAGTATTATGTCTTTCTGGGGTCTTTGATGGGGTTAAAAAGTAGATAGTTATAATTTTAGCTTTTCTTAGTTATGATAAAATAAAAACTAGATAAAAATTTGGGCTCACAAAGATAGGATAGATGATAGAGTATTTTTCTTAACTTGTCAAATGTAAATAGACTAAATATTATAACTATAATTCTTGCTTTATAACGGTTTCAATGTGTAAATTTTACTATGTTGAATTTAAAATCTTCCTTTATAATTAGACAGAAAAGGGGAGATTACTAGGGTTGTCCTTCTGTATATATTTTGCTTTTGTTAGTTGATGAATAAAGTTGTTTCGACCAATGGCTTAGCAGAGTAAAACCAGACAGGAAATCCAAACAGAGATACATAACATAGAGAGAATAGGTGGAGTCAATCAGATGTCAACCAGTCACCAAGGAAACAAGACATATAGAAGACGAGTCAATGCCATGGCCACATGGCAACACAAAGACTAATATAAATGGACTAATTTAAGATTCAAGAACTAGTTAGGAATATGCCTGAGCCATTGGACAAACAGTCTTATACTTAGTATAGTTTCTGTGTGATTATACAGGTCTGGGTAGCCAGGAATGAAATTATACAAATCTGAAAAGAAAAAAAAAGAAATGAAAAAGAAAAAAAGAAATGTGGGAATTGGAATGTGTTTGTTGAAGGTACAATTATCTATAACCTCCTCTTGGTGTGTTATATAAGCCATTGTGAATGCAGTTAATATTAATATATTACATACTTGAAATGCCCTGAAAGGGATTTGGGAGAAAAGTTCTTAGTTCATTATTATACATCTCATCAAGTAAAGCAGCTCCTGAAATCTATCTGTTTAGACTGGCTTGTAGGTCTCCAATCACAGACACCCTGAAAACAATATCAGAATTTTCTAGACACTCGTTTAAGTTCTGCTTAATCTGTAGAATTGAAAAGTCAAAATACAACTACTTTTCAGGATGCTTAAAAACTAACATTTTGAAAACTCTTCCATTATAAATTTTAATAATTCAAAGTAATAAACTGTGAATACAACTTAGAATTTCATTCTTATAATGATAAAATACAGAAAAAAGTACTTAGTTTTTTAATATGTCTTTTTATTCTTAGTGTCTTTCCAAAGCTTCAACTAGTATCTTAAGTTATGCCTTTTTGCTCTGAATTTTTTAATAGATGCAAACTAATTACACACCATAATCCTGTCAGGACAGACTATGAACTTAAAAATACCACAAAAAATTTTTCGACTGCTGCGAGCTATGGTTATTAGGTTCTCAGTGTTTGTCATAGTATTATGCAACTGATAAATTTAAATTCTAAAAGGGTCCAAAGTGAATTAATAAATGCAGTCCAGAGACAAATGCAATACTATGTAACAATCTTTTGTAGAAAATAAAATGCACTAATTTGAAAAAAAGTATGGATGAATCTTTTGGTATGATATATTTTTTACATGCAATTCTGAATTGAGTTTTATATTTTACACTGAGGAATACAACAAACAGACAATACTTACTTGCGATGCTATTTCTCGAGACTGACACAAAGGAGGAAAAAAATACACAAAATGCAGTTTAGACAAGGACTGAACAGTTACATACAAGGAACAGCAACAAGGACAAAATACCACATGCAGCCATATTACATTCATAATGCAATAATATGCTTACTTTTGTAAAGCTTTTGATCTAAGTCAGGTAGACTATGTTTTTTCTGTGTCTTTATCCTCAGATTGTTTAAACAAAACAGACTGTTTCTGCTTTATTAAAATTGGCTAAGTATAATAGATACTAAAATAAATGATAAAAAATAAATGAACCACTCGGTGGAAAAGAGAGTATTGTAAATAACCATTTGCATTAAACAGTTACTATTAGCAATGATACATACAAAAGCAGCCTGAACTAACATTTAGAAACATTATAATTAACTACAATCTGTGTAGCTACACAAGACAGGGACTGGCATTTATTTTATTAATATAATATATTTTTATTGTTGATAAAGATGTTACTTTACTAAATTTACAAATGTCTTACTTGATAATTGCTTGAATATGCATTTCTGAGCAACTTATCCTCAGGAAGTCTCCTGAAGATTTTCTGCTCTCATAAAGGTAAAGAGTACATCAACATTCTGCTAAAGAAATCTACTTTGCAATCACTACGACCAATTCAGAAATATTTGTATTACACTGAAATTTTATGTTTCACTTTTAAAGAATATGAAAAATTGAAAGCCGCAGGAAAATGAATGGGTATTTGGAGACAGCACTACTAGATTTTGAATAGGTCATGAAAGGTCTAGTGATCCCAGAATACCTTGCTCCTTCTGTCCTGAGGAAGAGACATTGTTCAAATTCCCAAGAATTCCAAAGCAGATCTTCCCTAGACAACAAACCTACTAGTATGGAGATTCTAGACTAGAAAGTCCTTAAAAATGACAGAATAAAATTTTTATTAAAAAGATCTTTTTTTCATTATTTATATTTTGTATATTAATATGTGCCTATGTGGGAGTATACGCACAAGAGTACATGACCCTCTTCTGGAAGAGCAGTATGCACCCTTTATCACAGTGCAATCTTCTAACCACTAAAGTTTCCATTTTTATAAACTGTTGATGCTATGGTATGTTAGAAAACTAAGGAAATGTTAAATTACATATAATAAGAACTTTTATATTTACAGTATAGTCAAGTAATATTTGACTCTATTCCAAAATCTGTAGCCATATTTGCCAAACTACTACATGTCTTGAATGTCTCTCCAGTGAACTACTGTGTGGATGGTTCTTTCTCTGAAAGTGTTCTTTCTGGAGTGCACCTCAGAGTCTATGTTCAAGGAAAAACTTAAGTATGGCTGTAAAGGTCGCAATGAATACGTATTAAACAACAATAAAGTGACTAACAACACCTCACAAAAAACATTCAGATGGCCATAGTACACATCTATGTAAATTTATAATCATAACTAGACAAAAACTATCTTATTTTAAATGTATGCTAACTTTCTGTAAGATGTGTGAAATTTTTATTTGATCATAAATATTTTCAATGATTATTTTGACTGATAAAATGAAGATCATTGATGTGAACCCTATGTGATATTTTTTTAAGAGGAAAAGATTCAGCTACCCAAAATGTGTTTGTAATTTATCATAACTTTGGAATTTGAAAAGACACATTTCAAGAATATGAACCAAATTTTATGTTAAAATATTATATATAGATAGATATTATAGAGGATATAATATCTATCAAAAACTTATGCCATAAAATAATCTAATTTAAATAGTTGGATTTTCCTAAGATTATAAAACTCACCCAAAACCAAAAGATGAGATAAATTCAAAATATATTCTCAGTTGTAGGTGGTCATCAAAATCTTTCCATTTTAGCAGGTTCTAGTTCCTGATAAAAATGATTCTCTTTCCTTAAGAAATCAAGTTCTGTTTCTAGATTTTTCTATAGCTTTACATTCAATATAGGGACAGAGAAAAGTGAATTTTAATCCTTAATGACTTTCCTTGTTTTGCTTCTTTCCAAGTGCTAATACATGCAGTCAGAAAATATATTAGAAACATGGGTGATTTGGAGACTTTTTCTATCTCAGAATCTTAGGCTGGCATAATTGTGATTCTTTAAAATGTTCTACCAGTGACTAATATTGTATCTATAAAAGGAGGCTGGAACCCAATACCCAGCATTATTTTGTTAAATAGCCAAGATTTCAACTACTGAAAATTTACACTGTGATTTTATAGAGGACTCCTTTTCACTTCCTCTTGCATTTGGGTGAAATGAATTACCATCTTATGAAGAATTATATTCATAAGCGTAAACATCACAGCAAAAGGCTTTCATAGTTCAAACCTCAGATGTAGTTAGTTTCTGAGATTCCGTCCTGTAGATCCCAATGGGAACATCTCCAGTAGAAGAACACAACTTCTGATAGAGTCTGGCATATGTTCTGATCCACAAGTCATCTGCAGTGATTTTCATCTATAATGCATATGAATGATTCACACAATCAATTTTTAAGAATAAAATACCCAGTGGTCATTTTTCTCTTCTTAAAAGCTGCATCAGTATGTATTTTTAAATTTCCAAGCAGTATTTCATAATAGCTTGTTCATACATTAGGTTTACTTATTTTACTACATCTCAGTTCACCTAAAGTCAAGAAACGTTAAGTAGTCAGTCTGGGGCAATATGAAATTAAATTGGTGCAATAAAAGTAGGCAACATAACATTAGTAGTGACCTTCGAGATGGGGTAAACAGTGTGGAAACGTCCAAGAAGATGTTACAACAAAATTGACACCAACACTTAGAAGACAGTATTTTCTAAAGCTAAAATGTAAGGTACAGATCTCTAGTAATAAAAGTCCTATTCCACATGCACCAGGGTTACTAAATGTACACAAGCAAACCTATGGTAGATGGAACACAAAGCTACAAACAAGAAACCAGTGTTCTCATCACCCCTAGTTGCTTGGACATTTGAACCATTAGTAATCTATTGTATTTTATTCACTCCACTCTTCTATAAAACAGAAAGTTTTTACCAGATAGAACGCCACAAGCCTGTTCTCCCTGATATTACAAAGGGCTGGAGTAGAGCATTCCTTGATTCCAGGAGTATGAAAGACAGTCTGAGCAACACAACATGATTGCTTCTCAGAAAGATATATATCAACAGATGGGGGAGGGGAGATAACAATGGAACAATGGGGTTAATGCCAGAATCATCCTGCTTAAGGACAATGCAGCAAACAAGTCTTGGATAGGTCATTGTCAAACTGTCAACACCATCACTGAGAACTTCTACTCGGTTTTATATAAAATGTTTTATTTTTTTTGCAATGATATTAATTGAAGTTCCCAGTCCACAAAAAAACCAGCATATAATCGATTTAAAGTTTAAAGAGTTCTATTGAATTGGAATGGCTCAGATGTAACACTTTGGACACATGAGGAAATAAATGTGATTATAGATGAGTCACCAAAGGCACATGGTAGGTGAATCTCCAAACTTTCTATTAGAATTCCCTACTCTTCCACATAGTAAACTTACAGAACAAAGAAACCCCGATCCTGGTATGGTGTCCAGTCCCAGCAGAAGTCTGGTGATAGAAATCATATAATCTTTCACAAATGACTGCAATATAAGCAGAACATGTATAGATTATGTATGTAAGGTATAGAGGATAATGAGGAAGGTGAACACAAATATTTTTGAAAATTTTATTTCAATCACTTCTGCAAAGCCTCAATAAAAAGAGTAAAAATACATTTCACCTTTTTAAATAGCCATTAATAGTTAAGCGGATCCTAAAGAGATATATAAAATACTTGTTATTTAGAGATAATATGTATGCTGACATTGGCTCATTAGACTTTATACTAACATTTTATATGATTATATTAAAAATAAAACAAATCTCTAAACTGAAATAAAATGGTGAAATTAATAACTATGAAAATAAATATTAAAATATTTCAACCAGTTTTTTCTCTAAGATTAAGCTGCCCAATGGTAAGACAAAATCTATTTACAGATGTACCTTTATTATTTCTTATTACACATATTCTTTTCCAAACTACTCATGTTAAAATAGAATCTCTTTAAAAAAGAATCATATTTTCTTAAAATGACAGTGTCTATTACTTAATAATAAGAGAATAAAATATGCTATTAGCAAGTGTATACACATAACATCATCAAAAGCCATCTCTAGGAGTAGGAATGTAGCTGTCTAACACGCACAAGGCTCTGGAGTCTAATGCCAGCATCCACAAAGAAAATCATTCTCAACAGTTCAGAATTTATTATAACAAACCAAAATTCTAGTAGAATATAAATTATTTTCTAGAATTTGCTAACTCTAAAATCCTTTAGTTAAGTGTTTTGCAAACAAATAATAAAATAAAGTTACAAGTTGTAGCTAGTAAAAATGTAAGTGAAATGAAGTAAGTTTACCAAAATAGAAAATAGTAAAAGCAAAGTTACTTTTGGCTTCTTGCTATTTTTCTTTTAAAAATCAAGTACTTCAGAGGCATGCTGGCAATAATAAGAATGTACATTAACAAACTTCACAGGAAACTGATATCCAGGAATGCAAAAATAATTTCATAGGCCATTGTATTTTTTATTATTGAGATGGAGGGGCCAGACAGGGAGAGACAGACACAGGGACAGAGACAGAAAGCTCACAAATACTTAGCACCCTGTGAAAAACAGGACAATTTTTGATAGTTAGTTGTATCCTTCTCAGTTCTGGAGAAGAAATTCAGGCTTTCAGGCTTTTATAGTATGTATATATGTATATATGTTCATGTGTATGTGTGTGTGCATGTGTGTACGCATACATACTCATTTTTCCTTAATATTTTTAAAATTGCTTTTGTTTTTAATATTTTAATATAATTATATTGTTTACTCCACTTTCCTCCTTTCAAACTTTCCCATATACCCCTCCTTGCTTTCTTTCATATTTATGATTTTTAGATGAATTATGGTATATGTGTATAAATATATATTCCTATATACAAACTGTTCAATCTGTATAATATTATTTTTCAGTATGTTTTCAGGTCTGAGAACTTAATGGCAGATCACATTTTAAAAAATATTTTTGAATAAAATTTTTCAAACCAGCATTTATGTAAATAAATATCATGGAATTATACTAAATTGTTTCAACTCAGTTCTTAAGTTAAAAATTCAAAGTATCACTGCCACTTATTTTTACTTAAAATCTAAGTGAAATATAAAAGAGTAATTTTGAAGGAAGAAGGGAGATCGTATACCTGATACAGAAGCGTGTCCAACATGCTGATGCTGAACACTCGTCCCGCAGCAAAAGGCAGTCGAAACATAAAGGCCAGGTTAGAGCCTCGTTCTCGCTCTTTCTGTTCAGAACCAGAGGAAGAAGCTGTGAGCATTTAGATTTTATGCACTGCTGTGGGGGCAAATTCTCTTGGCAAAGATACTTTTTCAACTATTAATAATAATTATGCCCCATCTTCTTTTAAAATTGACTTTGTATAATTTTTGTGAGTGTACATACATGTGTATGCTTAACAGTAAAATTTTAATTATCATTTCAATCTTCATTAACAACCTTTCTGAATCTATCAAACCATCACATAATTCAGAATGCTAACCTCTTCATGTGTAAACAATTATTCTTGCAACAATAGATGACATAATTAAACAAACAAAATAAAATAGTTGAATTGAATTTAAGCAGTAGCTGAAGTTACATAATTTATCATGACACTTAGATTTGCCTAAATCCTAACTGTCAAGGTTATGGCATTATAGCGTTCTATTCTGAGAAACTAATTTCATCATATCACAGAATAGTTCTTCTGAAAGGGAATTTTGGTGCCCTAAAATTCAAATCCTTCTACCATGTGCCAGCTTTGAACAAAAATGTGTGCCTTCACCATTCCCCTCAGTAGTGAGCAACTTAACCTCGGACTCCTCATACTCCACAACTGAGAGAAGTCGACACTTCAAAGATCTCCAGGCCAGGGTACATTGGAGAAGCATATCAAAGAGAAAAAGTCATATCACACTCCATCATTTAATTTACTTCTCTTTCTGATCCTCAGGATCTCTCTCACACACATACTTACAGAAAAGTTCCTTCATGTTTCCAAAAGAAAGTTTATGTAAATGTAAGTTTGCAAGTATATCATGATGATCAGTATTTTCTTTAAACACAACTCTACTGTTATTTGGATGCTATGGTACAGTCTTTGGAGGCTGAGGCAGGAGGACCATCCTGTTAAACAGAAGACCTTGCCTCAAAAAAAAAAAAAAAGCCACCAACAACAAAAAAACACCTCTATTATCTTCCTACTAAGGACAGAAACAAGGAGAAAATGTAACAGGTAATAGTGAAAGAAAGACCATAAGAGAGCAAGCTATAATGAGGAAGCATTCATTACTTCAAAAGCACTACTTCTTTGCTGCAAGCTTTACCAGTGAAGACAGATACTTATGTGACTAAGGAATCCATTTCCTTTTTTAACATATTTTTTAACTTTGGTTGAGTATTTATTTTCATTTTTTATTATTTCTTTGTTGTTAAAGAAAAATTTACTCTTCCTCCTCTTGTTCCAAGCCCTCCCTCTCCCCCACTACCCCTCCTTCCTCCCCCTGCTTCCTTAAGAGGGGGCAGGGTAACCTGAGCTGTGGGAAGCCCAAGGCCCTCCCCGCTCCATCCCGACCTAAGAAGTTGTGCATCCATGTAGACTAGGTTCCCAAAAAGCCAATACATGCACAAGAGATAGGTCCCAATGCCATTATCATTGGCTTCTCAGTCAGCCCCCATTGGCAATCACATTCAGAGATTCCGGTTTGGTCATATGCTCCTTCAGTCCTGGTCCAGCTGGATTTGATGAGCTCCCAATAGATCAGGCACACTGTTTCAGTTGGTGGGCCAGTCCCTCATGGTCCTGACTTCCTAACTCATCTTCCCCTTCTGCTCTTCCACTGGACCTTGGGAGCTCAGTCCCTTACTCTGATATGAATGTGGGTCTCTGTCTCTATCTCCATCTATCTTGATTATCACCATAGAAATCCATTTCTTGAAGAAACTGAAGACCCCATTTTTAAGGTAGCAAATTTAGGGGTCTCAAAGAAGAGCCCCTCATATTCTTTTCTTTCAAATGAGTTCGAGTCTATTCTGAATGACCATGGTCACACACCTGTATCTGAGGGATGTAAAGTGCTGCAACCACTGTGGCAATGGTTCTCAACTTGTGGGTCACAATCCCTCTGCGGTCACAAATTAGATACCTTGGATATCAGATATTTGCATTATGATTCATAACAATAGCAAAATTACAGATATGAAGTAGAAAAATAACTTATGGTTGTAGGTCATTACAACATGAGGAGCTGGATTAAAGGCTCACAGCATTAGGAAGGTTGAGAACCACTGCACTATGGGAATCAGTATGATGGTTTCTCATACAGTGAAACTATAACTTCATTAAGGTGCTTCTGTACCATGTGTCATGACCAATCTCTAAGTGAACATACCAGAGAGATATTTGCACCTCCGTGTTTATAGATTCGTTGTCTACAATGAAAACGTAAATAGTTTGGGATATCCAACAACAGGTATGTGGATCAAGAACATGATTGCACCCCATATTTTCTTCTGCTTCTTCATTGTGTCAGTAAAGGATGAGCTTGGAATTTTAACCTTTTTCTCTTTGATTTCTAATCAAAGCCCCTGTAATCACTTTTATATCTAACCTAAAATCCACTCATGTGTTTAACCTCAACACCACTAGGTCAGCCTAGCTCATGAACACCCTGTCATATAACAGCAACCTAACTAGTACATCGTGGTCAAAACAACTAATTCATCAATGAAAGAACATGATGACCACTCCATAGTCCGTATATCTACCAGGTTTCTAAAAAATACCACTAGTCCAGTCTTCTTTTATTTCTCCTGCTAAATTGCACTGCTTTAACACTAGTTAGATCTCAAATCTGACATTTTCCAACCTCAAGTCTTTGTTACCACAAGACAGGTCCCATGCACTGCTAACTAATCCCTCCTTCCTGGCAGCTCAGCATCTGTTTTCATATTGAGTCCATTTACCCTATAATTAGACTTTTCTAGACCTGCCTGGAGAGTATGGAAGCAGAAATTCATGAATGAGAAAAACTTTCCTTATTCACAGAATCAGAAATATTCTGATCTTCAGAATGTGTTGTCAAACCAACTTAAATCTCCCACCAGGTTACTAGGTTAGTGTGGAAGTTCTCAGGTATATCATGATTTATTCGCACAGGTTAATCTTGTTAGACTATCTTCCAGTTTAATCACATTATTTAAAATGCTTTTCAAAATGTAAGTTCGGTGGTGAATTCCATCTGTTAAAATGATAAAAATGTAGTGCACTATAGCATGGCTCAGTGATCGACAGAATCATGTATCAGGGTTTGGCTCAAGTGATGCTGCTTAGGTGTTGCATGACCTTGAAGACAGTATTTAATGTTTCTGCTTGTGAAATGAGATTGTATTGGCATTGTTATTTCATTATGATTGCAATAAAGACAATATCTAAAGATATTTTATTGACTGCAACTACTTAGACAATATGACATTTTATCACCATTAATTTTTTCCATATATTAAATTGTGCTTAGTCTTAAAAACTTCTTATCTTTCTTCTGCAATTTCACTTCTCATGATTTTACTGCACTGCCTCAGTTGTTATTGAAATATATAATTACTTAGTTCCTCTTTTAAAGTTGTTTATTGATATATGTCTCCATTAGACTCTGTGCCCCATGACAGCACACACCATATGCATGCTTCCTGCTCTTTACAGTCATGTCATAAACAGCATGTGGCCTACAGGTGGACAATGGAATTATTTGAGCAAATGAACTGTTCTCTATTTAGTAGCTGCCAACATCAAAATTTTACTAAAGATATTAACACATTTAACTTTCATAATCTACAAGCAAGAAACTAAAAGGAAAAAAATAAGGGATATTCAATGTTTTTGTTCTCTCACTAGAGCTACATAATGGAGATCTGAAGATATTAAGGAGTGTACTGTTAATTTCTATTTTACAATGTTCCCTTTCTTTAGTTTGCATGCTTTGTATTTTATAAGACATACTAGTTATTTCTATAATTGCTTCTAACACAAACATACTATTATAAATCTGTTAAAAACCATAACTATGGTATGTGAGCCATCTTTCCTAGGCTTAGCTCTAGATTTGTGCTCTTCAAACCTAATTTCTCTGAGAGCCACCTTTAATTGATAAACTACCACTCCTCTACTGCAAATGGAGATCATCACAGTAAACCACAATGTAGAGATCAGTAGATCCTGTTAATCCCAGCCCCAACAGATACATCCACAACACAGCTCCCACATATAAAGCTCTGGGAACATCACAAAAAAGTTGGAAGAAAGATTGTAAGAAACAATACCAGGAAGTCAGCTGTGAAACTGTCACTCTTAGAAGCGGCTGAATAACCAAGACCAGAACAGTGGTATTATTGATGGACATGCTAATGTTGGGGGGGGATTTCATGGAATCCCATTTTTACAGAAAGAGTTAAGCTAACTAACGATTGTTGAAAGAGGGAGAATTAGACTTTCTTTATTATCCAATACAGAGTGGTCAACTGAAACCATAGAAACACAAATAACAAAAATGGAGTCAGCAGGTTGTATTTGCATATTTGTGCATGTATATGTTTGTGCATACATATGCTTATATATGTATGTAACAATAATAATAATAAAAGGAAAGGAAGGGCTGTCACTTTCAGAATGGGAATAATTGAGAGGAACATGGAAAGGGATCAGGAAATGGCTGGAGGGAGGAAAGTAAAGGTGGAAAGTAATGTATTTCTATTTTCATTAAAATGTTTAAGAAGCAAACATGGAAGCCAAAAGTACTCTAGTATTTCTTAAACAGGCATATAACTCAGAAGTAGAATAGTTGCCTATTTGACATAAGGTCTTCAGCTCCACTTCCACTAAAAGAAAATACTCTCTTTCTAACAGAATCCAATATTCTGAAGTATCATTGATGACCTTCCCTTTTCTTGATAAGCAATTATCCAAAGCACTTTACTTAAGTCATTGTTTAACGATTTAAGGTGATTTAATGCACTTGCTCACACCAACCTTCTTATTAAGATTTGAGATATTGTACACAGGCCTTTCTCAGAACTAGAAATTTATTCTTGAGATATTTTGTTTGTTCTTTGTTCACCCAAGACCATATGGAATGAGATTACAAATTCTTAGACTAGCTTGGGAGGAAATGTAAATTAAGACACATTGGAACAAATTATTGGCTTCTGTATCCTCTTTGATACAATTCTTTGACATGCCTTCATTTCTGTTCCTGACTCCAGACAAAAGAGTCCCTAACTCTAGTAGCTTTTTAAATATTTGCCTATGCAATTTCTCTTAAAGGAGCTTGCCCTGAAACATTCACTGTAACAATCGCTCTGATCTTTGACATCATTTCCTCTTGTAGTGCCCGCCTGTACTGCGTGACAGTATGGTACTACTTCTGTATTGCGGCGCCTGCATTACAGGACCATTCATGAGCCTCAGGCAAAGGGCTGGGGATTGAAACACACAAAGACTCACAGAGACAGCACTGACAGAGACACACCTCTAGTCACTGGTAAAAGAAGCCCTTTATTGAATAGTACCACGGAGGCTAATATACCCAACGTCAGCAGATGAAAACGTCATCTTCTTATCCTCAATCAAGGACAAAGCAACATGTGTTCAGGAAGCAGAGCTGGACACAGCTTTCAGTAGCTTAAAACAGAAGGCCAAGTACCTTCACTAGCAGGGGAGACCAGCTGGAGGCCAGGACTCCAAACGGTTCCCAATAATCTCTTTTTAGATGTCTCTTTCCTCTTTTACATCTTAAACCTGTCTCCTTTCAGTCACTCCTTTTATGAAGTTCAAGATAAATCTTGTGGCTAAACTCTGTCTCTGTACAAATCCCTTCTTCTTATTTTATTTTTTAAACATGCTTCTCTGATTGGGGAAACAGCTCAACAAATAAAAGCATCTGCCCTGAAGCCTAACAAACCAAGTACAATTTTAGTTCTCAATGGTGTAGGAAGAGAGTACTGACTACAAGTTGTCCTGTGACCTCCACCCATTCATGTACATGTGTAGTGTATGCCCATTATTCAAGTATATGTACTAGTCACATAGTACCACATATAATACATACTACAATACTGACTTGCATTAAATTTAATGAATACCTCATCTATTTTACCAGTCATTTCTGTTTTAATCATCACAATCATCCTGCCAGCCTTCATTATCTCTTGTCTGAATAATCGAAATTAATCATAATACATTTCATTTATGCTACCGTCCTCCTTTTTGATAAGTACAGAGTTATAATATCAATTATGTAAAATCATAAATCTGATGGAGTCACTTTCTTCATGTCCTTAGACAAGCTGCAGCTCTTTTTTCTCCATGTAGAAAATTCTAAAGCCAGAGTTTGAATAGCCAGTTACCACTTCCACCCATCTGTCCAGGTTGGCTACTAGGACTTCTCAGTGAGAGCTACCGAGGAGCCAAATAAATATTGATTAAATTTGAAAATGCTTTCCTTGGATCTGGCTCCCAACACACCATGGCGAACACTCTTCTCTTACAGGACACATTGTTTCCCACAACCTCCCATGAGACCTCATATTGTCTACAGTGCCTCCATGTTCCCTAAAGCCAAAAGCCTCCATAGGAAGCTATTCTATTAAGTGTGAATAGTTGGTATTTATCAGTTTCTGGCTTTGTTTTATTGAAGGGAAAATAAACCAATGACTCTGCAGCAGTCCTTTTTAGCCTTTAAATATATGAGAAAGTAAAGTCTTGAGCAACTGTTTCAATCCTGATGAGAATATATAATATAATCAATTTTGTTACCTAGGCAGAAGGCAGATTTAGTAAACTATTCTTTAGTGTGCTATTATATTGTACTGCAAACATAAAACTAGTTGACAACATCCATCATATTTATTTTATCTAAACCTATCTTAAGAAACAAAAGCCCAGCCTGGAGAAATGGCTAGCAGTTAAAAGCACTGGCTGCTCTTCCAGAAGACCTGGGTTCAATTCCCAACACCCACATGGCTGTTTCAACTGTCTGTAACTTTGTTTCCAGGAGATCTGACACCTTCATACCAATGTACATAAAGTAAAGTTACATTAGTTTTTAAAATGTTAAAAAATAGAAGCAGAAGCACAGACGGCTAGAAGTTATACGTTAGAGGAACTTATACAAGTATAAGATATAGAGAAGTCCCATTTAGACTACTAGAATTTATCGAAGCTTACTAGGATTTCAACATTTAACATGAATACTGTTGTCTATTTATTGTAACAATGGGACATTATAGGTCAGCAACTCATCAGGCTTAAAAGCATTTTATCCCTCTAGGTTTATATTTTTCTGTATGTGATTCTCAGTATGAATTAATGAGATTTGTCCCAACCAAAGACTTCTAATTTTCCACATCAGAAGACAAAATACTAAGTTATTGAGAATAACTGTAAGCTCATTATTGTATACGTGACTTGTATAAATAGAAATAACATGAAAAAATTTATTTTAAAAATCAAATGTGTTTAAAGAGTGCATGTTAAATTATGGGGAGAAATACCAATAATAATGGAGTACTCGTTTAATGGCTTGGGATAAAATTTCCTAGAAAAACCAAGAAAAACTTAACAGACAATTATTGTGTATTTGGATAAAAATGGGTCTCTAGCATGAACTGACGATGAATGTAGGGGTCCAAACTCGCAGGAATTCATAGATTCAAAGGAGAAACTTGGTAGCAGTATCATGTGATGTAAGCATGTATTAGCAGACTATGGAGAGTAGGAATGTTGTCTTGTGTGAAATAATAGAAAAATTGAGACTTAAAAAAGCTTGCCTGGTAAGCAGACAAAGAGAGTACATCATTTCATTTATCTTTATTATCTAGGATAATAGATTCCAGTTTTATTTCATTCATTGTTGTGAAGATTTATAATTAACTTTTGTTTTATATAAAAATACAAATATACCTATACACCATATACGACTGTTTAAATGCTGCAACTCATAAAAGACATGTAATGTTGACATGGTAGCCAGCCTGAAAACAAAATAATTTGCAAGATACAGTTACGTCACTGAAAAGAGATGATGAATGACAACACTGGACCTTTCTAAAGAAAAAATTTATAATTCTCACTAGTAGAAACAGGGACGACTAAGGAAATAATATTGACATAAGAATTAAAGTAGTAACTCCAATAATTTTAATTATAACAAAAATGTAAGTAAATATGTGGTTTTGATGAAAGGCAGTGAGAGAGAAAGAAAGCAAGAGATCACCTTACTTACATTAACCACTTTGTAACCATTTTGTAAATGAACTAGCATTAAGTAAGCAGTGTGATAGAATCAAATACAGCATTCATAAATGCAAAATTAATGTAATGGTAGGGTGCTTGTGGGGATGAGTGTTCCACAGTGCAAGTGGAGGTCAGAAAGTAACTATCAGAGTGGATTCCTGCCTTTCATCTTTGCTTGGATTCTTAGAATCAAATTTAGGTCATCAGTTGTACACAGCAAGTAATTTATCTCATGGTGCCATCCCAACAGGCCTATAAAAAACAGCTAATGTCTGAATATTTACAAGATAAAATATTGCTGATTAGTGGTGGTGTAGTCCTTTAATCCCAAGCAGATCTCTTTGAGTTCAAGGCCAGCCTGATCTACAAAAAGAGTTCCAGGATATCCAGGTCTACAATAAAGAAACATGTCTTAAAAATAAATGCCAAAAAGAAAAACAAGACAAAAGATCTATGATTTCTTATGAAAATTACAAAACAAGGTGTACTACCAAAAATTATCAAGAGTAAGTATAAGTGACTGCTTGATAAATCTAGAATATATTATTGTTTTGAAATGATCTCTAAAAAGATATTTCAATTTACTCTTCTTTAAAACTATAAAATCATTGGTAGGTTATAATGACATAGGTACATTATATGATTTATTTATTACTGTATTGTATGGTGAAGGCATCCAATAAAGGATCTCAGAGATGAAAATTATTTTTAAAACAAAGGCTATAATTGCACATAAGTATAACATTGCTTAATCATTAAGAATAATCTTGTGTGTTTCCAGTTTCATGATTTAACTTGAGTGAAAGTGTGTGATACAATTTAAGAATATTTGTTTATAAAAATGTTAATATATATCTGTGTTCATATTCTCAATGTATTGTTCCATTGCTGTGTTGGTTACAACATATTTTTGTTCCTTTTATACTTATTTTTAAGATATATATTTTAGTTTCATTTCATGTGTGTGAATGGTTGATACATGTATATGTATATGTATGTGCACTACATGAGTGCCTGGTGTCCACAGAGACCAGAAGATGGTCTCAGATATTCAGGAACTGGAGTGACAGCCCTTTGCAAGTCACAATACTGACACTAGAAACTGAACACAGGTTCCCTTTAAGGGGAGCAAGCTTCTAACAACTTAAATATTTCTCCATCCCCTGTTTCCAGAGTTTTATGTCTTTTTTTTCTATTTTAGTCTTGATATGAAGCACTTCTATCTTACTATGCTGTCTCTTAGATCATAGAACAGAATACCTTCGATCTCTGGACAAAAAATTAATTTGTGCTTTGCAAAATAGTAAGAGAATGAAATAATGAAAGAATGGAAGTGTTAGTTAACCTAGAAGACAAAGAGATGGGAACTAGTTTTCTAAAAATACCTTGTCTAATATGTACACTATATATACATATTTATATATAAATAGAGAGTATATTTATTTACTTAAATATATATTTAAGTCAAAATATTTCAAAGATATATGTCAGCCTAGATTAAACTTTTTCGTGACTCATAAAAATTGTCTTTTTGATTTGTAAGCCTATCTATTCACCTACCTCCTTTCTATCCTATACCTATGCATCTCTATGTTACAGGATAATTAACACTCTTTAAAATACTCATTGTATTTACTTGTTTAATCTATATTTAATACATATTTTAAGTTTCAATACTGGTAACCAACCACTTGTCACATCAATCCCTCATTTTATTGCATTTGAAATTTCAGTAGTAATAGTTTTAGCATATGGACTATGCATTCATCTCCTAAAATAATACATGACAATACTGTGGAATGTTCAAGAGTAATCAAATGCATCTCTGAGGCTGTTCATGTCTTTGCTAGTGGCCCAATGTGAAGATCCTAAACCTGTTGCTTTAAAACAATTCACATAATTCACATATTAAAGTTGTTATTCATATCATTTGTATTTTCCACCTTTGTAATGAAATAAAAAACTATATTTCCTCAAATTCATTTAAAATAATAAATAAGGATAGAAAAAAATTGTATTTGTAAAAACAGCATATGAATCTTTACTAATGGATCAAATCCAATATTGCCATTTTGTACCACAATTCAATTTAGCAATTATAGTGTCTGAATTTTTAATTAATAATTCAGTATCTCAAGATAGTTGTCTGTACAGAAAATAAGAAGGTAGACAATATTATCTTATGCATTTTTATATGTCTATGTTATCCATCAAATTATCATTTTCAAGTTTTTTGTTCAATTTTAAAACTGCCAATATTTAGCAAGGCATTTTGTGCACATGCAGCTGCCCAATAAATATCCATTCCCTTTAATTTAATCTAATTTAAGTTTAATTTAATTTAATTCAAGTTTGATTTAAGATGATATACAAAATTATTTCTTGTTGATTTTGCAAAATGAACATATGCAAAACAAAACCTCAACAATTTATCTCTAGTTATTAGTGTGTCTCCGCTTTTGGCTCTCCAATGACTATTAATATTGCATGTAACTGCATTAAGATGGGTGCTCTTCCAGTTTCTTAAGTTGTTGCACTTAGTGCAGAGAACATGCAAACTAAACGGTTCCTATTTCACATGGTTCCCACCTTGTCACATAAGTCACAGTTCCCAGTTAAACTCAAATCAAAGGCTTTTCTGCCCTTCCAGATGTAACTTTGGACCTCTCAGAGTTTCACCAATCTGCTAGTATTGTGAGTCCACTCACAGAGTATGTGAAATGCTATTTCATCAAATAGGATGCACAGGAACATCCTACAGGGAACGTCCAGGTCTGAGTGGGACTCAGCACAGGACATTTTGTGCTTAAAGCCAGAATACAGAGAAAAAGATTTAAAACCTAAATTTTTAATAAACTAAACAGTTCTTTTCACGTTATCATTACTTAGTGAAGGGATACTAATGTCAAAGCCCCAGGTGAAATGATATACTATGGACAGTATGGTTGACTTGAATGATAACACCAAAGGAAGCTTCTGATACGGGGATCAGCATACCACTCACTGGATATAAAATCTGGGGGAATGGATGAGGCTTAGCAACTGCATTATGTGAGAAAAATACTTAAAATCACTCTTGAAAAGTTCTATATACCAGTGATGCTTCTCTGCTTTCAGCTACTTTTCCATTTTGAACTTCAAACAGTTGCTGTGGCAATGGGCTCTGGACTTGGGCTGTTACCTTCGAATTTGCTAAAGCATCAGAACCAGGAAGGTGCTTTCTGGCCTTCTCTTGCAGTTTTCCTTTAAGGAGAATGAAAATAGATCCATATCTATCACCATGCACAAAACTCGAGTCCAAATGGATTAAAGACCTCAATATAAATCTGACCAAACTGAACCTGATAGAAGAGAAAGTGGGAAGTAGCCTGCAATACATGGGCACAGGAGATCACTTCCTATGTAAAACCCTAGTGGCACTGATAAT
>JAQHUG010000799.1:70525-118093 GCA_028555095.1 Dicrostonyx torquatus | reverse complement strand
AAGAATGGATCCAGAAAGTGTGGAATATATACACATTAGAATACTACTCAGCGGTAAAAAACAATGACATCTTGAATTTTGCGCACAAATGGATGGAAACAGAAAACACTATCCTTAGTGAGATAACCCAGACCCAAAAAGATGAGTATGGTATGTACTCACTCATTAGTGGACCCTAGCCATAAAAAAAGGACATGAAGCTCTTATCTCACAAGCCTAGAGAAGCTAAATAGCAAGGTGAACCCAAAGCCAAACATATATAGATCCTCCTGGAAATTGGAAGCAAACAAGATTGCTGGGCAAAAGTTGAAAGCATGGGGTTGGGGATAAGGGAGAGGGCAGAGGTGGGGGAGTAGTGTAAGGGGAGAGGGGGAAGGAGAAGGAGGAAGGGAAGCGCTGGGGAAAGCTGGAGAGAGAGGGAGGGTGGAGAGGGAGGAAGGGTGCTTATTGGAGAAAGAAATAAGGTATCTACCTTAAGGGACTCATTTTAGGTTTGGCAAATTACGTGGCTTTAGAGGGGATCCCAGGTGTCCACAGGGATGTCCCCTGCTAGGTACTTTGGGAGCAGAGAAGAGGGTGCCTGAACTAGCCTTGTCCCATAGTCATATTTATGAGTATCTTGATCATCACCATAGATATTTTCTCCGAGGGATGGAGATAGAGACAGAGACCCACATTCACATCAGAGCAATGGGCTGAGCTCCCAAGGTGCAGTCGTAGAGCAGAAGGTGGGAGAAGATGAGCAAGGAAGTCAGGACCGCTAGGGGATGGTTCACCCACTGAGATAGTGTGCCTAATCTAATGAGAGCTCACTAAATCCTGCTGGACTGAGACTGAAGGAGCATATGACCAGTTTGGACTCGATGAATGTGGCCGCCAATGGGGGCAGACTGAGTAGACATCGATAATAGCACTGGGACCTATCTCCTCTGCATGTAGACTTTTTGGGAACCCAGTCTATTTTGATGCACACCTTCTTGGGCCAGGATGAAGGGGCGAGGGCCTTGGACTTTCCACAGGGCAGGGTACCCTGCCCTCTCTTAAGGAAGCAGGGGGAGGGAGGAGGGGAGATGGGGGATCGAGAGGGGTGACTGGGATAAGGGGAGGAAGTGTAAATTTTTGAACGAGAAAAAAAATTTAAAAAAAAAGAAAAATTATACCTCATTAAAATGGTCAAATATAAAAAAAGTAAAATGATAAAATTAACTGAGGTAAATTCTTCTAAGAGTACTCGATAATACTCCTAGTTCAAAGCCAGAACAATGGTTTAATGGGTAAAGTCCACACAGGTAACACATATGCCCATATGTACACACACATCTAATAATAGTACATAAGATAAAATCTTAAATTAAAAAAGTTTCATTCTATAGGTTTCTTTCTAGATTCATATAATCAGAAGATGCCTACTTGTCCCTAGGCATGACAAATCATAATAAACAGGCACTGCAAAGTTTATCTCATTTACATAATATTTTTATTAATAGGACTAAGAACCCAAAGAAAGGACTCCAATTTCCCCTTCCTGTATGTACACATAGTCACCATCTAGCATATAGAAGTTCCACTTTACCACAAAAGAATCTATGCGTAGGCAAAGATTCCAGTCTTCTCACTTTCTGTCATCAATCACCCAGTAGCTTTTCCATTTTCTCTAACTTCATTACACTAACAAGTTTTCCAGTCCTGATCCCTCACCTGAACAATCTCACAATAAACCTTCCTGTTAACCAAATGAGATTCCACAAAATGGATTTTCATGTGTGTCCAGTAAAGGGTCCTTTCTCGATAATATAACTCTCTGCTTTTTTTGCAAAGATAAACAAATTTTATTTTCCCTATATATGAACAAAGATAAATAATTCATTGTTATATACTTAAAATACATGTTCTTGGTTAACAAAATGATACATATAAAGGACTGACACAGCATTTATAATCTGCTTTGGATATCCAAATAAAGTTTTCTATATTTATACAAAAGATTTCTAAGATGTCAATAGATTTACTTTTTAAATAGATGCATAAACAAAGATTAAAAATGTTTATTTTGTCTTTTGTATACTTAGTGCACACAACTGCAAAATTTTCTTGAATGCTGAAAATATTATCCACATTTATGTCATTTCTGCATCAAATGGCTTTGCAAATAAATAATAATAGAGAATAGGATCAAGATTTATGACATTATAAACACATATAATTTATTATTTAAATACTTATTAAATTAAATACCAGACTGTTACGCCTTTATTATGAGCCATAACCTTTACATGACATAACTTATTTCTTAGCATCATTTTCCTGATAAGATTTCATGACTGGATCCATGGGACTGAACTAGGCCCTCTGTATGTGGGAGACAATGGTGAAGCTTGAACTACCTGAGGGGCCCCTGGCAATAGGACCAGATTCTATATCTGACACATGAGCTTGCTTACTGGAGCCCATTCCCTATGATCAGATGTCAAGCTCAGCCTTAATGCAGCTCAGTGGGGCTTTGTTCTGTCCCAAATTAATGTCCCAGGCTTTGTTGACTCCCCAGTGGAATCCTTATTCTTACCTTGGGAAAAGTGGATAAGAAGTGGGTTGTGAGGGAGGTGAGGAAGAGTGGGAAGAGGGGTAGAGGGAGAACTGTAGTTGGAATGTAAAATGAGATCTTAAAAAAAAGTGAATTAATTTTTAAAAAGGAGACTTTAAGGCTAGAAACAAGGAAATAATCAATCCAGGTTCCATTACTGAGAAGTGTGGAGATTTGGGTTCTGACTCCAGAGCCTAGGATCTTCATTTCAATGTCATACCATTTCATTTGTCAGGACAAAGTAAAAAGTGCATGTCATTACAAATTACACACAGATTCCTAACTACTGTATTTGCTTATAGAGATTGGGCCCATTTAACTCTCACTAAAATACCTGTAAAGAGTTAAAATGGAGTGGATCCCGGAAGTTGTTTGCTCTGAACTCTGAAGGCTCCATATTTACCATATAACATTGAATTGAAGTGTGTATAATTTGGAATTTACACCATATCAAGCTTATTTTCTACATCAGTAACTAAAGAATACTAATGATTTCCCTAGTACCAAAGAATAGTAGTGTAAGAGTTGTCTACTATAGCATATGTTTGAATTCAGGATACCAAAATCCAGAGAGTACCAAAAACACTTTATCACTATATATCTTTAAGAAGTTCAGGCAGTATCTGTTATAATAGTGAAACCCATCTTTGAGGCAACATATTCTATCTGACTCTACTCAGTTGTGCTTGTACTTGCCCTAAACAACACACAAGGAAACTGTTGTTGGTGCATATGCATTATGAAGTTTGGTGGTCAGTAAAACTTAAGTAGCTCCTCTTAGCCTCATCATTGTATAATATATCTGCACTTAAGTAAGCTAATCACATAAGAATGAGCTGAAACATTGATCTTTGCTCTTGAAAACTGAAGAACCACAAAGTATCTCCTGAGCAGGCAACTACAATTTGTTGTGCATTACTCAGTCATAAAGTTCCCCTCTTGAGAAGCTGTAAATGAATCTAGCTAGCATCACCCAAGAGTCAAGAAGCCATGGATCACACTCAGTTTGGTCCTTAGGATGGAAACCAAAACTTACAATTTACAGAACATTACGGCAAAATCGTTGGTCTGCTTAGCATACTAATTCTGTAATCCTAATTTGGGGACTTCTTTGAAAGACTCTTATTAAATCAAATTTCCCATCTTCAGTGCATTTTGCTCCTCCTTTTCATGCTTTGGTGTGCTCCCGCAGCTCAATTGAAGAGGTAGGCACCCCTACCTAGGTCAGCAACAAACCTGGCTTTGTCTCAGGCTGTGCCAGAGTTATGACTGAAGCCAGCAACCATCAAAGCCTATTATTCTTTCTTTAAAGTACATATCTTCCATGAACCCAAATAGACAAACTTTCTTAATATTGGCCTTACCTTTTCCAGTTTTGAAAGTGCGAGAGAGTAACAGTCCTTGGCTCTAAATTGCATGAATCTCATATTTGCTGGGTGAGTAAGCTCAGTGATAATACTGAGACTGGAAAACAACCTAAATTAAAAAAAAATGCATCACACTAATAATCCAATATGGTATGTTTTTATAATGACATATTTATGAATGAGTGATTCTTAGCATTAGGCATAAAACTACATCTAATTACAACTGCAGGCACTGCCACATAAAAATGAACTGTAAACTATAAGAAAAATGTAGCACTATTTTAAAAATATTTAACCAACATATTTGTACTGTAAGAAAATATAAATTCAGCAATTTTCCTTTAATTTGATGTTTTATTTCCATAATTATGAAACAGCATGAAAGGGAAACTCATAAAGTTGATTTAAGAAGGCATTAAGATTACTTTGTGGATGATATTAAAATAAAATATATGACTAGTTAGATTGCTAAAAAATTCACATGATGATCTTCTTGTCCATTCTATGAGATTTTCTAAGCTATGCTTCCTAGCTTAATACCACACTCTTTCTAAAGATCAAATCTTGGCACAAGGAGTTCCTCAGATAAGAAAATACCATAATTTAGGTATATTTCACCAATAAATTGAAGTCAAGGTGAAATCATTAATAAAGATGTTATAAGTTGAGCTGAATTGCACTACTCACTTTCCATATGTCTCTCTTATACACTGAAAAATTCACACGTCCACACACACTTGACTTTTTCACACTCACAGAGTAGCATATCATGATGTTACAATAAAGGACTATTTTTGCTTCTGTTACTGTTCTGGTCTAGCCTCTTCTTAATGCATCACTTACAGTTTTTCTGGTTCTAATGTTTTGGGATCTTCTAGTAGTTATTTCCTATGATAATATGCTTCCTTTCTCAAACAATGCCTCTAAGTTAAATTAAGCTAATATCACTTAAAATGCCAATAGCAGTTTGAACTCATCTCTGAGGTCAAGGACTCGCATTGACTGAAAAGTATGAGTCATAAGCCATTTGTCTGGGCTTCAAAACCAAATCAACTTTATTTTCTATTAACTCCAATACTGAGGTTAGTCTAGCTTTAGCAGCTCATTGCTTGACAGTACTTTACAAATGAGTGTGTTTGTTTTAAAAGAGGAACCCTATTCCTGAGCCATGGTGCTGGCTGAGGAGGATTTTTACATTTCCTGGGGTCTAATTTTCTGATGCTGATACAAGGTTTGATGAAACATCTCCCATCTACCGGATAAGTGTGGCAAGCTAACACTTCAGCAGAGTGCAGGGGCATGTTCCCAGAAGAGCCAACAGTTCATGATGACTTCCTATAAAGACTCTTTCCAAGGACTAAAATCATTCTTCATCATAATCTCTTTCAGAGTTATATGTGAAATTTGTATATCCTGTTCTTTACCTAGGTGGTGCTTCAGAAACCTTGACATCATTCATGCTTTATAAATGGAGAAATGTAGTCAGTATTTTGCCTTCATCTTTGTTTGGATGGCAGATCTTATTTCTTTCACTAAGTAACATGTAGCACAGGTAAAGCAAATAATACCAGTAAACAGGTTTAACATAAAAACACAGTCACATTTTTTGTGTAACATGCCATTGTTTTGATTGTTTATAGGGAAATGTGCCCAGAAGATTTTTGGATGATTTGTGAAACACTTAGCCAAGTGGCGGGAAATAGTATTTCCAAGAAATTTAAATTTAAATGATTTTATTTATTTATTTATTATTGTTACTATTGTGCTTCTGTCTGTGTGTATAAGGGTGGGGGAGAAAATGCTACAACATGCCAGCCACTTACATGGCAGGCCCCCTTTTTGCTGAGCCACATCACTGCCTATAGAGACTTTATTTTTTTTTTCTTAGTCTTTCTTCCTAAGATACCATTGCTCTCTTGTTTGCTGTTCTCTTCAACCTTTACATGCTTGAATTTAAAGATATTTTTTAAATTTCCTCTAGAATCCAGTTAAAATGAGAAATTTTAAATCTTTTGAAGTGAAAATCCTCCTCTAAAGCTCCCTGGCATTTGATTTTCACACTATCTCTTGCCCTATACTCTAGGGATTTTCCTCTTATGAAATAACAACATCTATAAAGACCTGGTGTTCCTTTCAGGGCCTACCATTACTTATCTAACAAATTGCTTAACTAACAAATCTTTTAAGACCTATTATCTGAATCTTGTCTCATGCAGTTGGGATGAAGGATTAGTGGTAAACACAGGGCTTCTGCTGTCTACTTGACAGGTAATCTATATTGTTTGGATCCCAAACATCTTGCCTTCAGAATCATTGCCTTTTCATTTCAAAGCCAGTTAGCTAATAAATAAAATAATAATACTAAATATAGTTAACATATGGGATGTCACAGCCTGTATTTAATAATAGGAGCTTAGAGGAAATTAAATGAATAAGCAATGTCACTAAAGCAGATCAATTAACACAGAATCTTGTAGTTTAATTAGACACTAAATGCTGCAATCTATACTTGAACTTCCTTCCTTGCTATTCTCATTTGTTACTCCATTCTGCAAAACTGTAGAGAAGATGGCTTAAACTCACACTACCATTTCAATCTCTATAGACTTGTGTTCTGTTCTAAACCATTACATGAACTTCTATCTGTAGGACTAGTTGAGTTGCTATTATTATGGCTCTGACTGGTCTTGGTGGATCTAGCAAATCTACTTTTGACAGACAACAAAATTACATCTTCTTGCTTGGTACTTTGATGCTTGGTTGTTGGGAGATTCCAAGTTCTATTACAAATCAAGAAAACTAGCTACATTATCTCCTCAAACCACAGGTAGGAAATCCCTTCTTAAGAAGTAACTTACAATGGGTACCTTACTGAAGGAATTGAAGCACACACACACACACAACAATGCATTTACTGTAGAATTTCCATAGTCAGAATCTAACTAATCCTTCAGAATCAAGACAAGACTCAAAAAGACATTTCTTACTACTATAATAAAGATCGGATACTTAGTAAAGGAAGTCAGATAATCAGAAAAAATAATATATTATTAAAAATATCTAGCAATATATTGACTTTTCCTATATTAAAATCAAATATATTTTTGAAATATTAAGTCTGCCAATTTACCTAGCATAAAGAGTGGTAGACCTGTCCTTAGTACCCTTCACGGACTAGAGAGCTGGTGTCTAACATTTAACTTAACAAAAAAAATTGATAAATGTCCATTATCAGCAATCTCTGGTCTTAAGGAAATACAAAAGAGATATAGAAGTGAAATACTCATTATTTAACTGACTGTGGAGACAGCAAAACTGAATGGTTACTAGCCTATGTAAATTAGTGTAAGTGGTGGTAAATTGTGGCAGACTGGGTTACTCTTATATGAAGTGACATCAAGACACTAGTGAAGGCAAACATAGGTTCTTCCTATAAAGCGTGAATGCTATAAGGATATGGCTTATTTTCTAACTCATTAGATGAAACAGAATAATAGATAGGGCCTAAGAGTGAGTGAGTAATAATTAAAATTGCAAGACTCAATTATATTTCAACTATGGTTGAAATTTTATTGGGAACAAAATGTATGTGACTTGTCTCTTATACACAAATGAATTTTACTATTTTAAACTAAGCAGTAATGCATTAGCTAAGCCTGCCACCTAGTGAAAATTTAAAAGTAATACGTATGCAATAAGTATTATAGGACCCTTTATGCCTTTAAAACATTACTTTATTCAATTACAGTATTCATTTATGTATTCATTTGCCTAACACATTTAATTATGTTTCTTAAAATACTGATGCCATAAATCTACTTCTTAGTCTTGATGTTTGCTAAACACGTTGTGAATGCCTAACAGTTTAGGAATAACATTATAGAATAAGCCTCTTTTTTTCTCAGATACCATGACTAGGATATAACAATACACCAATTAATAAAGTAATATACTTAGTTTTATTTTATCCTCTTGCTTGCTACTTTATTTTATTATAAATTTATTTAATATAATTAAGTTATTGCAAATGTAAATCAAGTAAAATAATCATATCTTTTTGCTTGATACTCTGATGTTTGTCTGTTGGGTATGTAGATAGTTCTCTCCTCGCCAGTTGCTAGAAAAGCCATGTTTAGAAAAACTGAGTCATGTACTGATTTCTCATCCTTGTCTTCCTTCTCCTTTAACATAAGAATATACTGAGCACAGCTGCCTAGTGGGTGTGATTAAATACTTTATTAGCTCTTGAAGCTATGTGCTAAAACACCAGTAAGGCCTGTCTAGGATAGAGAGGCAGATGAAGGCCTCCTTTATGTCTGTGATTGGGACAATTTGATTGGCCAGCTCACCTTTCTTTCCTCTGCCCAATAATACTACGTGACCCTTAGAAAAAGATTCTCGGTAGCATCCCACTTGACCCCTACTCCCCATAAAAGTTCTGCTTGCTCTCTTTCTACAATAAAATCCCCTGTCAGTTTTCTTCCATAGCAGAACTCTTTTGTAAAATACATTTTCTCTCCATGAAATTCATGCTTCTGTTTTGGGAGACAAAGGACCTGGGAGGCACTGATAATAGTAGTTTCAGGGAACATTGGCATTTTGACATCATAGTCCCTCAAATTATGTTCAATGGAGAAAAGAAGTCTCCATCAAGCTCCAGGAATTGCTCCTCCATCTCAGCACTATTCCACTTGTTTTAATAATTATGAAGCATAAATACTTTAGGTAAACCTTTAATTAAATTGCTTAATAGTTTCCTCTACAAACTACTATCACAAAAAGTCTTCCAGTAATTTTTATGTTATTTTTTTTTAATCAGTACAGTGGGAACAGCTTGACAAATCTGTGAGCCAAGCATACCCTGTTACTAAGCCATAAGTGAGTGCATTGGCTGTAGATGTCATTGTGCCCTGCTACTGATCTGATGCAGATTTTCGTCTATTTTTTAAGAGATAACAGACCTGTGAGTTGCTTGCATATTCAGAGTGCTCATTATCTCACAAGTTCTGTTGCCAAATTTTGGGAAACAAAATCAGCAATGCTTCTTACTGAGGTAAAATGAGCACAAATGAAGCTTTGCAGGAAATTACTCCTGAATTTTTACCATTTCAACATAATACTGGCTTAAATGCATACTTAAGAAGCAGTAAACATTTGTACTGTGTTCTATGCAGAGAAACTTTTCTTTCTCAGACATTATCTCCTCTCCTTTCACCTCATACCTGGTCCTAAATCTGCCCGTTTGTCACAGATTGGTTAAAACAAACAGTAGATCCTATCAATACTGTTTTCTTTCTTGGGAACAAAGATAGATTCTGTTAAGATTTCAAACAACACCAATCGAGAACATCAATAGCTCAACCTGGCTATTTTTAATAATTTTGATATGCTTATTTAAATTTAGCTTTTTCACAAAGCTATGAAAATAGGATTTTTTGGTTTTTAGTTTTCAGAGGCAAGGTTTCTATGTGTGTGCTACCACCACCTGGTGGAAATATTTTGTAATTGAAATGGTGTGTGTGTGTGTGTGTGTGTGTGTGTAAGTGTGTGTATATATTTATATGGGCAGATACACCTGTATATACACGTGCACATGAGTGCGCATTTGTGTAGAGACTGGATGTTATTGTCAGGTATCATCCTCAGTTGATATTTACCTTATAGCCAGTGTCACTCACTAAACATAGAGCTCAGGGATTTGTTTAGATTAGGCAACCAAGGAGACCCACCAAGGACCCTACTTCTCTATGTCCTAATCCTAGAGTTCACCTTCAGGTTGCTGAGTTGGCTTTCTATGTGTTCTGGAAATCAGAACTCAAGTTCTCATGTTCATGAGACTTCACACATTGAGCCAACAAATTTTGATTTAAAAGAAAGATACTAATTTTCTTTCCATTTGAAAATAATATACATATTTTTGGTACATCTTTATATTGGAGGAGGTGTGCTAGTGTTTCTACTTAGTTATGGAAATAGGAGATAGTAAGCACTAGTAAGATCGATATTAACAGACATAGACTTGGCACCCGGTCTTCTCAATGATTTTTGGTCTTCAAAAATGGTCTCTGAGGAGAAGGAGATCAACGGATTAGTATCTAGGAATCTGATTTCTGAGTAAAGTAACAGACATATTTTATTTCTTCATGCTTTTCTCTAGGGGCTCTGAAGTTTTCTGGGTAGTGGTATCCCAGAGTTTCATACTATAAAGAAGTTTATCACTAAAAAGTAAACACACACACGCACACACACACACAGGAGACAGAGACAGAGGCAGACAGAGATAGAGACAGACACAGAGAGAGAGAGAGACACCAAGTACCTACTCTCTGTATTCTAAGGGAATATAGGTAGTTTAAACTATAAAAAGAAATTTGTTTTTATTTTTTTAAGTAACTCAGTACACATTCACTGCTAAAGTTATATTTGTGGTGAGTTAAAGTATAATTTAGACAAGGTCTACATGGCACATTGAGCAGAATACTAAGATTCAGTGGCTTTGGGCATAGGTAAAATACCATTACATAGAAAGAGATGACAAGCAAAAGCACAAAACGTAATAAGGAGAGAGTCTTAGAGACAAAGACGAGCAGTTGAGCAGCGACTGGTGGGGATAGTACTAGGCTTTGGGAAGATGTGCCACAGCTAAGGTTCCTTGTAAAACATGCTAGCTGGGAAACATAAAGGCAACAGAAGGTTGATCTTTCAGGATATAGCTTCTGTCTCTTCCCAGATTGTCAGATCTCTGTGTACAAAGTACAGCTGGGAGATTGAACTCTTGCCTCTGATACTGGCATTGGGTAACTGACAGATCAAAGTCTGCTATTCTGGTGCAGACTGACTGATTAGGACTTCATAAATATAGGAAGCCGGAGTGCTGCAAATCTAGAGCCCAGTGTTAACAGGCTAACTTCAGTCTCCTTAACCTTTTATTGCTCACCTTTTGCTGACCTAATATTCTTGTAACTATTAGCTAGAATGCTTTTGAACTCTCCTTTTGAAACCCAACATGTCACTAGCTTCTGCCTATCCAAAAGATAAAAATACTATCAGAAAGATCAGAGACAAAGCAAAGGTATCGCTGTTTTGGTGTAAACCATTCATCCACCAGACACTTCCAATGATGTATTTGAAAATACTTTGGTTTTTTTTAACTTTTCTTTTTATTCTGTATCTATAAAAACGTTATGAAACTGTTTTCATCCTGGATGGTGTTATTTGGGACAACCTGAATCTAAGCTGCTGTTACATTTGTCTCCAGCTTAAACTGTCTTTTAGTCCCCTTGAGATGAGAACTAAGAGTTATATGGATACTGCTAAGATTCTTATAAGCAAACTCACCAGGTAAAAAGGAACACATTAAGACAATAATAATGAAAAGGTATTTGCCTAGGATTTGGGCATTAGGCATGTCTATAATCCCAGAAATAAAATCATGGCTGGGGAATCAGAGGCAAGTGGACTTCCAGTTAGATACTAGCTTGACCTACACAGTGCAAATTTGTCTAAAAACAAACTAAGTAATAAAATACCTTTGTAGGGCTGAGAATAAGCTCAGTATTTGAGAACAAGTTCAGTATTTTCAAAGGACTGAAGTTTCCTTGTTTTTCTAAGTTGTCTAATTTCCCATTGGTGAACAAATCAGAAAGAAAATAAAAGATACCTATTTGAGCTATTCTGCTGAAATAATTTATTTTGTCACAAAACACATCAACCTGGAAGCTCCTTGTGGTTCTGTCAACATTGTACAACTTTAGAACCACTAATCACATTGATCAGAAAAGAAGGGACAGATAGAGAAATAGGGAGGCTTTTATAATCTGTTCTAAAATGACACACTTGCATGCCACATTGCAGAGAGAAACCTACATATTCGTATTAATAGTTTAGCATATAAAAACACTAATATTTTTTTTTTCTGAATTAACAACCCCTTATTCCCCAGTACAGATGCTCTGGAAGAGTATAAACTTAATGCTGGGAGACACTAACTCCACTCAACATTTCAAGAAAAGTCTGAGACAAGACATCTTGAGAATGAGAAAGAAGGAAAGGAATGATTACAGGGGAACTCCAGACATGACACGTCTTTGAAACGTTACTGATTACCTTACCACAGGGGGCAATACTAAGTTCTGCAATGATTGACAGACAGCCTCTGCCCCCTCCTGACCTCATGAAGTCTACTAGCTGGAAATGAGAAGGAAAACAAGTTATTAGGATGTTAATTAATCCACTGCTTTGTCATGTCACCTACTCTTTGGCTAAAGCGGAACGTCAACTTCAGTCTCTGCTCCTTCATGTTTAGTTTCAGGCAACAGAAACACAATTAATTACTTATTTATTTTTAATTATGTTTGTGTGTGTATGTGGGTATGTGCACATAAGTGCAGGTGCTCACAGCTGCGGGAAAGAGGTAGTTCAATCCTGGAGCTAGAGTTACAAGTAGTTCTGAGCTGCTAAATATGGGTGCTGGGAACCAAACTGTGGTTCTCTGAGAGAGCTCTATTTGATAAGGATTAGGAATGATGGATTTGTTAAAGTAGGCGTGACTTTGCTTGAGGAAGTGTCACTGTGGGTGGGCTTTGAGATTTCAAAAGTCTTTGCAAGGCAGAGTGTCTCTCTTTGTCTTCTACTTCTCCTGCACCATGCTCCCCCTCTCCATGATAATAAAAGGCTAACCCCTGAAACAGCAAGCAAAGCCCCAATTAAATGCTTTCTGCCATAAGAATTGTCCTTGTCTTGGTGTCTCTTCCTAGAATTAGAAGAGTGACAATGATGCTTTCTTTTTTTCCTTTGTTTCTTAGTGAATTCAGAAGTGCACTAGGTCCAGAATAACTCTGGAACCAAGAGCAAGTTTCCTGTTCAATATACACGAAAGGGCGATGTCTTCTGCTTTACTCTGGTTTCTTTTGAAATAAAGTAACTTTCTAGTATCTCTGTCAGTTCATCAGAGGGATGGATACTAGTATTTTCTGTTCTTCTTATATTGTTGATTCTGAAATTTTTATCACTTTCCAAGGAATATCTGCCATCTTGACAAGGCAGCCCTGGAACATGACATTCTGTAACTCAAACTTTAGAGAAACAAAGACAAAATATAGAAAAGTGTCTTCAAAAAATACAGGTGTCAGTAAAATCTTCCTAGTAATTGCAATATAAAAGACCTTTTAAATTTAACAATCTATGAACAAGTTACTGATTGAGTGATTGCTTGATTGATTGACAGAGAGTATTTGGAATAGCCAAGGCTGGTCTTATATTTGCTAGGAAAAAAAAATATAATACAAAATGTGATTGCTTGCTCCTTCTGCCTCTACTTCTTGAGCACTAAAATTTCCTGATTATATCGCCATGCTCAGCATTGTATAATGCCAGGCATCTAACCCAGTGTTCCACAGGAAACTTCTAGGTAAGTTAATGTTGCATGAAAATTATTTGTATTCTACTTATTTTTAATAGGTTCATATTTTATATTCTATTTCCTTCCATTATAAAAGAAAACAAAAAAATATGAGAACTAAAAACAAGTACAAGCATGAGGATGTGCTTTTGATAAGGAAGGTCTGAATGAAAAAAATAAAAGACAACACAGTATTTTTGTTTAATAAAATAGGGTTTGTCCTAAGAAAAGTGAGCAGATTATTCCATAAAGAAAAAGGAAATTATTAACAAAGAGAAAAGTGCATATCGTGAAAGGCCTAAGTATATCACAAAGGATTGTAGGAGATAAATCTTAAGAAAATATGTGTAAGATGATTAAGGATATTAAAATTCCTCAGACATCTACCCTGGTGGTGGTAGCTCACACCTTTAATTCTAGCACTTGGAAGGCAAAGGCATGTAGATCTCTGTGAGTTCAAGACCAGCCTGGTCTACAAGAGTTAGTTCCAGGACAGGTTTCAACCCACAGAGAAACCCTGTCTTGAAAAACCAAACCAAACCAAACAAAACTAAACAAAAAAACCAAACCAAACAAAAAAATTCCTAAGATATCTAACAAGTTCTTATTTTTTAAGCACCTTTTTGTTTAATCTTTTGCTCTTGTGTCTTTTTATTTGCTGATTATACTTTAATACATTGCAACTGCTCTCTGGTGGCATGCTGTCAGAGTCCAGCTCCTAACTATAGAGAACCTGAAATATGATCCTTTTGGATGCCAGGACATTAGCTACAAAACAGTCAAAATCAAGCTGGCAAAGGAGGCAGGCATGCTTGTTGGAAGAGCTATTATTTTCTTACAAACCTTGCTTGCATTTGATCATAAAGCTAATTCCTGGACATTGGTCACTTATTTTCTGAAAAATCTCAAATGAGGGCAGTTAGGACCAAATCAACACTAAATGACTAACAAGCAATGTCCTCAGGGACATTTAAATGTCTTCATGGATATTTAAATTATGTCAAGGAGGAAATTTGCATAATCAGAATGTAGTCAGGCCAGACAGGGTAGGGTGCTTTAGACCAATCTTTGTACACTGTAAATATGTATTACTCTCATTGGTTAATAGAGATCTGACTGATCTATAACTGGGCAGGAAGAGATTGGGAAGGAGAGCTTGACTAGGAGGACTTAGGAAAGAAGGATGTGTTTGAGGAGATGCCATGATACACAGAGTCAGTAGGGTGGGAAGTACATGCATGAGGTAATCAAGCCTCAGGACAGGACATAGAAATGGGCTAATTTAAGGTATAAGAGCTATGGAAGAACAAGCCTAAGCTATCATGTGAGCATTTATGCTTCTTTGGGGAACTTGCTGGCAGGAGAGAAATGTCTGCTCATGGTGGGACATGTTTATAATCCCATGACTCCTGAGCTTGAATCAAGACAATAAGACAATCATATATCTGAGGTCTGCGAGGACTTTCTGGTGACTTACTTTTTTACAGCCACCAACAGAGATGGGGTTAAGGTGTGATGTAAGAAAATTTCTCGTGTCTGATAACCTGACGCTGACTGAATGCCTTATCATCTTGGCTTCTACTTGCTATCTGTTTATGTTTGCTTAGTGCACAAGCATTTTCCAGGAACTTTCACTTAAGTTTAGAGGATCAACACAAATTCCCAAGGTTGAGGTATAAAAACAAAATGAAGGGAACCCTAACCATCTTTATAGAAAATTGGTATTACATGTATTGTATTTGTCTAAGAATATCACCTTCTGTTTGGATATGCGAAAATATTTATATTTACCAAAAGAATTTAAAAAGTATCTAAAATTATCTCTGATAAAGAAATGGATTTCCTCACTTTTGATCTGTTTTTTTTTTCTAATCTAATATGACACATACAGAACTCATGGACACCTTTCTAATTTTCTAAAAACAAACAAACAAAAAACCAGAAAACCAGACACATGCACAGTTTCCTGTCAGAAATCTGACTCACAAAATTTCTCCCACTCACCCTGAAGGGTACTTGTCTGTGTTGGCAAGGGAGTATCTTGGGGCAGGAATGATCATATTTTTATGTGTATCTACTCAACTAAAACTATGACAACAGAGGCAACTACTTCTGACTATCTTCTGGGGACCAAGCTGAGACAATGTTGAGTGGGACCATAGCTTGGCCAGGATCTCTCTATTCTTCAAACCTCTTGCCCCATGACTCAATTCTTCGTCTGTTTAAATTCAAAGGGCTCAATGATGGTCTGAATATGAACTTTGGATTTCTGGATCCTGCTTTCGATTGTTTTATTCAGTGTACTTGATTAAATCTCCATTCTCTGCATTTCAACATTCCTCATTTCATACAGGTAGCTTCCGCTGTCAAACTGACACATTTGATATAAAGGAACCCTAGAGGAATAATTGCCACCCGAACAATGGCAGGCATTTCTTCATTGTTAATTGATGTAGGTAGGCCTAGTTCACTCTGGGTGGTGTCGTTCCTCAGAAGATAGGCCTGGCTGTATAAGAAAGCCAACTGGACAAGTCAGGGAGAGCAAGCCAGGAGATAGTGATTCTCATCGTTCTGCCTTGTGCTTCTTCCGTGACTGCCTGCACAAACAGACTGAAACAAAATGTTTCCTATGCCAAGATTACTTTGGCACAAGATGTTCATTAAAACAACAGAAACAGAAACTGAGCATCTTGTTTCTTACCTGGTATACAGGGATGAGTGTCCAAACCCAGCCTGTTAAGCTATTAGAGCCTGTGGTTTTGCCCTAGAACCACTGGGCTAACATTAATCACCACAGCTAGACTTCACCTGTGTGAACTAGCTTCTCCAGCAGAGGGACATAGATAGCAGACTCCTTTGCTGATTGATTTGACTTTCACACTCTGCCACTGTGAGTGATTCATAACCTTTGTCTTGGTCCTTGTAAATTGTCTTGCTGGAGAACACAGGAGTCTTTTTGATGGCTCTTAGATTTGCAGAATTTAAATTGAAGGTCAATTTTATTAGTTTTTACAAATAAAACAACAGACAGGTGAAAGAGATACTTCAGCAGTAGCTGGGAGTGAGAAAATAGATTTAAAAAGACCAACTTCTTTGGGTTTTCTTTGTCAGAATCACCGCAGTCCTCAGGCTGTCAGTGGGCAGCACCATGGGGATTGGGTAAGATGTTTTCAGAGTGAGCAAGGAATCTCCAAACTGAAAGAGAATTTAGGATTTGGTCTGATATTAGAAAAAAATAATAGAAGGGGGAAAGAAAAAATTATAATTTTACTCTGCAAGTTGGCGGCTTTCTTACTTAGTGAAGTTGTCTAAGCCAACATATGGAGTGAAGGGCTGAAATTCAGTCTGGACAGAGAGAAGAAAACCCATCACTTCCTGTTTCACGAGAGTGAAACAGTAGGGGAGTCAGGTGATGGATTACAGAGCAATTAAAGGAATATGAAGATTTAGGAAAGTTAGAAAAAATTCAGACTGAGTGACAAAACTGAGAGTTTAGATGGTAAAACTGCTCAGAGTTCAAGATCATGACACTGGCTAAGAGTGAGGGTAAGGCATTGAAAGGAATGTTTATATAGGACTACTGGTACATCAGTTGTTAGGGTGGCAATAATTCACATTAAACTGGAAGCTAAACCCTGTGAGCACTGCAGAAAAGTGACCAAGAAATCGTGACTGATACTACAAAATCGATGTGCTAAGTCTTGTATAACTTCGTCATTTATTTGTATGGAGATACATTTTACACTGTAGGAATCTAAAGATACCTTGTATTCATTATGTGAGACTAAGATATCTTTATTAACATGGGATTATCAGTTCATAAGTCAACTTAAAAACAGAAAACTTTCCATGAAAAGTATTGTTATACTTTAGAATAATGACTGTGTCTCTATAAGACCCAGAAAAAGAAAGAGAAAAAGGAAATCCATTTAAAAGTATTTTTATCATTTCTTGTAAAATTTTGTTAAAATTTATTCACCCTAAATGCTATAAAAATTATACAACTTCTAAAATAGCCTATTCTTTTATTTATTTATTTTTATTCTGGGATTAATATTATAACATTTCCCCCTTCTCTTTGCTACCTCCAAATCCTCCTCTATACCCTCTGTTGGTCTCTTTTAAATCAATTACCTTAATTACTTTAATTGTTAATAGATATATTTCTAAATATATTAACGACAAGCTTCTCTGTCCCTATAAGGTTACTTGTACAAATATGATTTCAGGACTGATCACTTGGAATTGGATAACCAATTGTTATACTCTTTCCTAGAATATTTCTTCTGTTCTTAGAATTCATAGTTGTCTATAACTCTTTGTGCAGAATTGTGCTCTTAATGAAAGATAAAAACTCATCCTTGAGAGGCCTTACAGTGTTCGTTCTTTTATTCATTTATTCATTTATTCATACATGAATGCATGCAGGCTTGCATCCATCAGCCAGGTACGCAGAGAAGGGCTGTTTTGTGTCAGTTGTCTATAATATATCTTCTCTAAATAACTCTGGCCATTTGGTTTCAAGTGATTCATTAACACCTCTCAATGATGCAAATATGCATGATTATCTTGGAATCACATAATCTATTCAAAGAGAAGATAATAATGATTAAACCAATCTTAACTCTGCCACGATAGAATTAAACACAGGGCATTGGAAGTAAAAAAAAAAAAATTAGTTTGAAACTTTCATTGAAACTTTCATCTCTAAAAGGTATAATTAGCTTTTGCAAAGCATGGATTGGGAAAAAGTATGTTTTTTTCTTACTTTATTTACTTACTGTGGATCTCATTATTGAGTTAATTCCTTATTTCTCTAAAGAAACGAGCTGCTTATAAAGGTTGTATTTTCAATATGTCTTACATTAGTTTTCAATGCACTATTCAAGACAGCTATATTAGCTCTATTCTGCATGTGCTACCTCATTGTAAGAACTTTACAGTGTATATTCTTTCTGTTAAAGGTAAACTTCTTGTGCAAAATCAGGGTACATGTTTCTGGGTGTGGTAGTGTGATATATTTTTACACGTCTAGTTGTTACTTTTCCATGTCAAGGTAGGTTAGTTCATTTTCACAGAACTTTATGGGTGTGGGAAACTGAATTTCAATTAGGTTAGGAAGACATTAGGTCATAAATTTAGTAATGTCAGGGTAGGCTCTAGGTGGACATGGTGCCAAATGGACTTTGTCGCTCTCTGTAATAGGGTAAGTTTTACTAATTTTCTATTCTGTTACATGAACCTGGCATTATATGACTCACGATTATAGTAATAATATTTAATATATATTATATACTAAATTAAAATATATTAAAATACCAAGTTTTTTTCAAGACATAATATATTTTTATTTATTTAGTCAAATAATAACGTTTTAATATATTTAAGTTACAAGTACCCATGAAAGTGATATATTGAGGTGTAGAGAAGGAAATTCCAGAAAAATCACAGATCAAAAGGTGACTGTAGTTGGGACTCACATCTAAGTTACTACCTGTGAATTCTGAATTCAACCTATAAACAGAGAAAATTTAGATGTCACTGTCATTGCTACCAATGAAGATATGAAGGTATGAAGATAAAGAGAAGAGAATGGTGAAATTGTTGAGAAAATTTGAATTACTGTAATAATTCAGTAGTTCACACATTTACTTTTTTAAAACCAGAACTAATGCTATATGTGAGGCTAAAACTTTTATATTATGTGCTAAATAAGTATTTGCTTCATGATCAAATGACTAAAGGAAGGACCCAAGGCCAGACTTCATGTCACATTGTCACTCCTCATGTACAGATTTAATGAAATACAAATAGAAAACACGGGCTAGGCTTTAGACACATACCTGAAAAGGGTCTGTACATTCACAATGGTTTTGGCGTCTGCCATGTAGTCTTCCTCGGCACTCATGGTGCTCTCCTTATCCACAACCACCATGTTGGCAGCAAAGGTCACGCCACACCTGAGCAAATCATCTAGGCTTTGATAAAAATCCACAAAAAATGTTTTTGAATAAACCACAATACTATGATCACTGTTCATATTTGCTTATTGTTAGGTTTATGCATGTTGTCTTTATAGATGAATTTAGCAAGAACACAGACAGACATTAAGGAGAATTATGAGGCAATATGATCTGGTGATATGCAAAATTCAGAATTCTGCAGATACCAACTGTTTGAAAACACCCATATTTGGAATCTGTTTTTAGTAACATTTACTATATAAACAGTATAATAGAAAGTATGGTAATGATAATTCATTATTAAAGTTAATGCACTATTTAAAGGACACATATTACAATTGGTTGAAGATTCTAAGGAGCTTTCTGTGAAAGTATAAGAGAGGTAAAGACTATGCTAATTCAGATAGCAAAGCTAATGTAGAAGTATAAAAGTATGTTATAAGTATTTTTAAATGCCTATATTTATTTATGTAAAATCTATATACTACAGATTGTTCCTACACTACAAAGAGAGTAGGATATATGTATGTGTATACCTACTTGTGATAAATCCCACCAAAAAGCTAAAACAACTTTTTCGCAAGGGACTGAATGGCTCAAGATTTTTGTCTGTCGGAGGTGACTAGGAAAACTAGGGTTCAAGCACTTATTCTAGTCAGTTTTCCCACCTGTCCCTATAAACGTCTTGAGTAGCATTTTTCCTAAAGTTAGAAAAAAAAGGTGTTTACCATTGAGGCTGAAACAGGGCATCTGTTTCACTGTCTTTGCTGTATACAGACTTAAAAAAGAATGCCAGGACAAAATGAGTGCGACTATACTTGGCCCCATACAAGGATGTAGTAGTTACAAGGTTCAGTGAAGACAGATAAGAAGAAAATTAGCCAGACCCCTTGATTTAAAATAGCAACAATAAAATGTACACAACTACAGTCACTACTGGTAGTTACTGAAATTTGTTTGCAGAAATTTCTTTAAAGCAGACGGTTGGTTCACAAAGACATGTACCTCACAGTGGCATTACTGAGGCCTATGCCTTAGACCTCCAGAAATAACTCAGGTTTATGGTGGGCCTGACACAGGGGATGAGGAAGGGCAGTGGGAAAGACAAATACTGTGTTTAAATTTGGAGCTATTTTCTGTGACAGAGATTTTATAGCTAAAACTGTGAAAACAGAATTTCATTCCAAATAAATTTACCATGAAAAAAGAGCCTAGAAACATAACATCCAATCAACACAATGTTCTTCAAGATTAAATCCCTAATATAATAGATTGACTTTAAGTGTAGAAGATTCATTGTACTTATTATTGCATCATGAAAGTATATTATAGAAAGCTTATGGCAACAACTGGGGTTTTAGGCCAGTGCTAACGAGCTTGTCAGCATTTATAACTCCTTTGGTTTAAGAGCTCTTGATCACTGGAAAAAGCTGTTGTTGCCCCTGGTGGAGAATATGATGATGACTAAGTCATCTCGCTTCTAGTATCTAGTGATTTCAACTTATTTCCTAATATTTCAGCCTTTAAAAGTTTTTTCTCCATCAAAATTCTCAATTAGAATTTTATAGGAAAAGGAAATATAGATTTGTAAGAAGTCAGTTTTGCTGAGTCAAAGAATAAATAATTTTACAACACTGATGCGAATGTTGGACACAGATTTGTTAAGCGCGATAGTTCTAAGTTTCTTGACTCTACATGCTCTCGGGTGCATCTGTTGCCTCTATCCTTAAAGTATTTCATGTTGCAGTTACTCAGGACTGTGAATTATCACTAAATTATATATTAGAATTTAGAGATAATACAAATGATTGAGGTGTTATTGGTGAAACATTTGGAACTGCTATGCTATTCAATCTTTAGTTTATCTAATTAACACCCTAGCTTTTTCAAGTAGGCTATGAATGTATTTTTATGTTTGTGGTCTATCTTTCCCCTCCCTGCTACTGCTCCACTGTGTATCATTTTTAAGCATAGTTGCTTTATAAAGTTCAGCCACCAGATGGCAGCAAATGAAAAGCAATCCAAGAGAAATAAGCCCTAAAGGTACTCTAGCCAGAGGTCCCTTTTTTGCCCTTCCATGACTCAGTTTTTTCGAAGGATTAGAAAGTGAAATTTGCAAGCATGAGGAAGTATTCTTGTTCCAAATAGGTTTTATATTGCATGGAAATTTCAAATAACGCAAACAAGAATTATACATGGACACTTCATATATAATTCCCTCTCTAATATATACACGTGCATATAGATATGGTGACCCACCTTAAAAACTAGTCTACAATCAATAAACCTTGGTTCATCTCTCCTTGGGAGTTTAATTCTCTAAGTTTCCTCTTTTATTAGCATAAATATTTTACAATAGTATTTCATGTAATTTGGAGATAATTTACATTTTCTCAATAGTGTTGTCACAACAGTGTATATGTTTTATGTTACTGCATTACATAATTACATGCATTACATAATTTCAATTGAGAAATGATATCATTATAAGTTATAATTTTTATTCAAGTTTTTGTAATGGTCCCATTGCATTGGAATGTGGATTTTTAAAAGTATTTTTGATGCGACTTTAGCAAATATTACTGCAAAATGTGCTCCTTTTGCAAGAGCTCTTTAAATGGTGTGCCCCTGACCAGTTTGACATGCAGCAAAGTCTGTTGCAATCCAGCAATGATTTACGGCTTAGGCAGTATGAAAGGAGATGCAGAACACAGGGGCATGAGCTCTGCAAGCATGGGTCACCATATTTACTGTATCAACACGACAAAGTACACTCATCATGCAGGACCAAGACACAGCACTTGACAGACCACAGGACACTGCACTAGTCATGTGCCATAGACATTGTCACCTACTTGTCAATAGAGCCCACCATGTAGTAAACCATTGGAAACCAACAGATTGCATCCAGAAAATGCATATCTGGCCTATGTAGCAGATGGGTTACAAAATGAAACACAGTGTCACAACAGAGGCAGCACTTCTAGGGAAGGGAAGCAAGTTCATTTAGTTTGCATTTCCAAAACCAAAGACAAGGTACATCCTAAACTGCTATTTTGCTAAAGAATATCATTTGCACTTCTTATGAACCACAAGATATATGAAGAAATGTGAAGTATAAATCAGAAACATTATGGCATAATTCTACAAAATCCTTCATGACTACTCTTCGTCCTTAATGTTCATTAGTTCAGTTACCCAATGCAGAAAAGGATTTGACAATGAAGAGCAAATGGTTTTGTTTTCTTAGATGACCTCAAGCACTACAAATACCTCTAAAGAGTAATTGGTAAGCCTGAGTATCAAAAGAGCTCTGTCAATGGAATGTATATAATGACAGAATGTTCCATATCTCTGTGTGCCAGATGTATGGTTCATAATGCGTTATATAAAGTTACATTGACATTTACCAATATATTGTTGGACAAATGTTAATTAAGAGCAAAATCTTTACTTATAATATCATCAAAGGAAAGAATCATAAAGTTCAAATGTTCTTAGAAATCACCTAGTAAGTTACATGCACTTAATAGGCTTTAGTTTATAATATTCAGCATATACAGACTTTATTCAATGAGAATTGAAATGTATTCGTTACTGCAGCTGATTAATTTATACGATATGTAGAATTTGAACTACATTTACAAAATCATGAAAACATAGTATGTTTCATTCTTTAAAAAGACAGGTGGAAGAACTGGAGTATATTACAGAAAAGTAATATGTACTTTGGTTTTTGAAAACTGAATAGGGATTGGGCAAGTACAACAGAGTAGGGAAATTCCAGGTCAAGATAATGAGCGAGAATTTGCCATTTCCCAGATGCTGATCCCCAGTTTGATCAATTCTTTTCCTAACTGTTTTCTTCCTGCTGTTGTCACACGCATTTCCTTAAACTCTAAAGAAAAAGAAAGTTCAATACAGTAATGTAATAACAAAACCTTCCAAATTATAATACTATTAAAATTTTGCCTGAATTTCTCTCTCCAGTGAATTTATTTGCAATATTGAATGAACTGGTAATTTTACTTTGTTTTAATCTACATAATTCAGTTTTGAAAATATTGAATAATTTAACCCATTTTCTGTAGTCATTTCTAGTTAATTTTCCATATAGCACGTTACGGACACCTTTAGATGGCTTTTGGGCATCAGTTTTGTCAAGACTCCACGCATTCACAGAGTAGATATTATTGTCAGTCTTTAATCATCCTTAAAGATTTTGATATATGATAATTTGAATCAGTAGTCTAACACATCTTTTGTGGGATTTAGGACAGAGATTTCAATTCTATTTGTAGACACTTTGTTGTTTCTCAACATAGGGAGGCAATGTTTTAGGGATCTCTATAAACTTCATAATTTTAGAAGCATGTGTAAGGATGCAAGCACTAAAAGTACTAAAAGATCAAGATGTTTAGGGTCTTAAAATCATTTTTGCTTGCATATTTTGGGCTATTTTTACATTACTAGCTTGTTTGTTACTCTTTTTTAAATACCATTCTTAATTAGTAATTGTAGATATGTGCATGTATTATAGTGATACTATTTTAATCTGCCATATTCATTTAGAGTAAGATCATTTCAATTCTTTATACTATCTCTCTGCACAAATTTTCCCACTGAGTCTCCAATCTATGTGTTTCTGAACTACTGCATAATAGATCATTGAATTCAACATAAAACTTAAATTTTTCTGAAAGATAAAGTGTACTCAGTTCATTAGGACAAATGACTATGGTTATGGCTGCCATCATGTGAGAGATAAAATCCAAGATGAGACCTTTCATCGATTTCTTTTTCATCCTTTGGTTGAAGAGATGACAAACTTTAAATGTGTGAATAAAAGGTCTTTTTAAAGATAAATCATCAATGTTATTTATGATGTATTTAAAGGAACCAGAAATCTTCCAAATTGTTTGAACATGCTTTTAAAACTACACATCTTCATGTGATTTCTGCTACCACAGGGGAAGATCAAGTACCCTAAACTTTGTAAATACATATTTTTGATGAAAGACACTAACTCTTAAGCCTCCTTTTTGATGTAAAAAAAACTAGAAATATAAAGAAACAATTTTGCATTCATATATTTTGTAATTGCTCATTTATCTGAGTTGACAACATATTTACAAAACCAAGCTACTTAATAACTGAATTTTCCTACTCATTGGGAGACAGTGAATTAGCAAGCATAATTTTACATTGAGAAGCATTAATATTGAGAAACTAAACAAACAAATAGGACATTCATTACATATATGTACCTTGTCTCTATTTTATATCATGTTTCAAAAGTACAATAAAAACTCTAATATACAAGTTAATTAAATTAAAAATTAAAATAATAATATTCTCTTTTAATAAAAGAGAATAACATGTGTGACTTTCTTTCTGGTTGCCAAATAGAGAAGCCTATCTTATCCATTAAATGGGATGAAAGAATCATGGTGAAAAATAAAAAAGAAATGTGGTGAAAAGGATCAGATGACTTATCTATAAATTTTATAAAAAAACATAAAAATGTAAAACTTATTATTTACACAAAATAGATAAATCACTTACTACACACAAAGGAATATTTTAGCTTTTTTAATCTAAGAGACAATGATAAATATGTTAATCAATGTAGATCAGAATAAATTCACAGACCAAAGTAAAAAAACAACAGAATTATCAGTTATAAATAAAATAAAATGACAAAAATATACAAAGCAGTCAGTGTTAATAAGTAGAAGTATAAAAGTACATTTGGTAATTACAGCTCTATCTGTAGAATCTACTAAGAACACTGACTGTGAATACAAAGATTTGTATCTTCATAAATCTCTCACAGTGACACTGTATATTAAAACACAAAGTAGCTCAATATTGCCAGACAGTAAAAAGGCTCATAAATTTTATCGATTTGCAAAACTCAAGAGCAAGTTGTCTATCCAATTAAATTAATACACACCATTTTTGCTTCAATTCTAAGGAAAAAATTAATATATTTTTATGAGCAAAGCTTATCTCACCAGTGTTTTACAAGTATACATCTAGGTAGTTGATTTATTTCTTAAATATTGTTGGATCAGAGGCTGTAGAGATGGCTCAGCAGTTAAGAATACGCACTGCTCTAGCAGAGCACCTGAATGACTCCCAGCACCCATAGGGCAGCTCACAACTCTTTATTTACAGAGAATCAAACCCCCTCTTCTCTGCTTTGTAGGATCCAATCAGACAAGTGTTACAAAGGAATGCATTCAGGCAAAACACCCATATATCTATATTTTCTTTAAATCATTAAGAGTTTAAGATTAGTTGCAAATCCTTAAAATCAATGTGCACATGTGTGTGAATGTGCATGGGTGTGTATTTTAGTGTTCAAAGCTGGGGTCTCTCACATGCTAGGCATGTGAACTATGTCATTGAACTATGTCTCTACACTGTGTTTTCTTGTCCACTGGGTTTATATAAGACCTTTCATTAACCTAAATAGTAACAATGTCAAACTTTTTAATAGGCGAATAAATTCTAGCATTTCTGGGCTGTCACATAAAAAGATCTTGCCTTAGTATGCTACATATATTATCTAAGTCTGGGAATAACTTAAATTTCTTACCATTGACAAATTAAAGAAAAAAGGAGATGAGGCACAAGAATATATATCATCCAGGCTGCTCTAGAGGTTAAGCTTAAATTTCATTTTGTCTGCCTCAAACAAAAGTGTTTATTTCTATAGGATAAGAGGTGTTATTTTTATCTTGTATTTTAGCAATTATTTACAAATAAGCTGAGGTGTTTACATATTATATGCAAAGAGGTAGACTGATGTCAAAAAGGATCAGTGTAAAAATTAATGACATCAGCATGGATCTCACTCATTTATGTGTGTGTGTTTGCTTTTGATTTTCAAGACAGGGTTTCTTTGTGTAGCCCTGGTTGTTCAGGAACTCCTCTGTAGACCAGACTTGCCATGAACTCACAGAAATGCACCTGTGTCTGTCTTCTGAGTACTGGGATGATTAAAGACATGCGTCACCATGGCCTGGATAACCACATACCACTCTGAACTTGCCCCACCTCCTGCTTTCTGGCTCATTTTTGTCTAACTTTGTTTAATATATACCAGCTTTTACTGTCAGCTAAATTTCAGCTGGGTGACCTTTAAGGTAGTGTCTATAATGAAAATATTTGAAGTCTTTCTAGCACGAAACACAGAGGAGAACAGATGGTGACCCAATCAGAACTGACATCACTCTGATAAACTGTGGACAGATCAGCATTGTTCTGATGAGGTACAGAAAAGATGTTTTCAATATGCCAGGCTTTCATCTGATAAACATTGAAATGTGTAAGTCTTTTTGTTTGGAAATATTATGAACATCTATTTTGTAATGTTATGTGTTTTAAGTATTAACTAGATTTATATTTTAATACTTCATATTTGTGACACTGCTGTTTTTATATGGAATTAATTTTGTCTTTTTGATTAATTTATCTCCACAGCCATTCACTTAATATTATTTTTACCACTGCTCATTTAAACTTTGTCAAACCCTCAAAATTAAGTAATAGTTGCCAAACTAGAGAAAGCGTCATGATTATAAAGTTATTGGAATATGGATCTATTCTAAGGAGGAGAACATCATTTTATATAATTTGTTCAACAAACTGCAGGACAGAAGCCATTTCAGAGCAACAGGTGTTTCATTGTTTTAAAGGGGAGAAAATATTGTATAGTAGTCCCTGGAGCATTAGTTATTGGTGCTCAGATTTTGATTCCTCATGATTCATCAAAGGAACTGAAGATAAGTAAAAATGTTAGATGTCACTTTTGAGACATACACAGGAAGCTGAAGGTTTTATAACATGTCCTTGGAATTTAGTAAATAAATTAAAACAATTGTAACACATAGTTATGCTAACAAAACAACCAATTTAAACTTAAATAGAATTACGCTTAGCAGAAATCAACAAACAACAGCACCATGATGAAATTTATAATCCAAACTATCAGAAATTAGTAAGGGTAATATATTTCCAATGGGTAAATATTGAAATTTAAGCTATATTGTTGTCTACAAAACTAATTGAAAACAATATACATTGCCCATATTTTGTAAAAAAATCATACCTTAGGTAAGATACAGAGGGAAAAACAATGAGTTAGTCATTGCATAGCTGGACCTAATTCTAAAATTGACCTTGGGAACATTATCTGGATGTCATTACATCCTTAGCTCTGCTTCATACCATCCATAACAAAAGTTTATTCAAATATTTAAATTAATTGCAAGCATTAAGACTGCTAACTCCCTGAGTACATTTCTCTGGTGCCATGATTTCTATGTAATATGAATACATAAAATATACAAATATCAAATACAATGATTATAATGAATATTTAACATTCACTATTTTTAAGACTATATATAGGGAAAGTATGCCAACTTTTTAAATTCATCTTCATGGTTTCTTTCAATTAAGAGAGTACTGAAAGGTGATATATACACAGAAATAGTGACCTTAAAGAGAAATAGTGATCTGTCAGTAATTCAGATTTGGAGCTTTCAGACATTTGTGTGATTAATCACATTCAGAAAATAGGGCTATATACAAAGAATCACAAAAATATATAATGCTATTGAGTGATCCAATACTCTAGGATTCAGAAATGTTAGGACTTTTTCTTCAAAATCTATTGGAATCTATTAGATTTTGAAAAACCTTTTGAAAGGAATAGCTTGAACCATGTTTGATATGATAATGAGGTAAAGGGGAATAAATGGATGAGGAAAAATGAGGAATATACTTTTATCACATAAGTAGGACATCACTCCTGGAGAAAATGAGTATTTTTAGAGGTGGTTACCAAAACATAATATTGAAATAATGTGAGGAAGAGGACAAACTGGTTCAGCTTGAGTACTATCAGAGGATGTGCTGAACACAGTCCACTTCTTTCTTTTGATGTTCTTCCTACTATGTTTTTACAACTGGGGGCTTTAACTGAATTAACTTTTCTAACCATTCACCATGAGGACACCACAGTATTCTGTGATGGCCATTTTTCACATTGTTTGTTGCATTATAAGGGCAACCCATAGGAAAACAGCTCAAAACTGAATATTTTACTTAGTTAACTGACGTGTCTATAGTAACAGTTTGGCTGCTCTACTGTTTCTCCCCAGAGGACCTGCAGAATTCAGACTGGGAAGGAGCTTGACAATCCTTCTATTGCTATGGCCACACTACACACTGATTGTCAAGCTCCTGACGTTTGTTTTCATATGCTTTAATGTCTTTTAACACTGTGATCATGACCACCAATTCATTTACACCTACAGTGAAGGGCAGTGTAACATTAAAATAAAATCATGTTGACCATTTTATTCAGGGGCCTATGTATTCATCTGTAGGTCTCTAAATGCTTAAGTAGTCATATTTTAAAAAGTAATCCAGCCGGGTGGTGGTGGCACATGCCTTTAATCCCAGCACTAGGGAGGCAGAGGCAGGCGGATCTTTGTGAGTTCAAGACCAGCGTGGTCTACAAGACAGGTTCCAAAGCTACAGAGAAACCCTGTTTCAAAAACCAAAAAAAAAAGTAATCCAATCAAATCCAATCAAAAACTTTCCAGACATACAGAGGAGATGCAGCAATACTTGTTTTTTGGTTATCATATATGAACATTATCAGAAGTAAAACACACAATGACATTGCAAGCAACATATAAAGGTAGATCAATAAATGCTTCTCTGATAATTTATGGTTAAAGAACAGAACTGTACAATTTTGGCAGGTGTTTTCAATGCCTGTTGATCAAATGGAAGAAATTTGCAAAAGGCATTTCAGTGGCTACATTCCACTGGTCCTATGAATAGATGACCATTTGCATATTAACTTTAAATAAAAGTCTCCAACTCAATGATATTTAACTAGTATTGGTAAAACATTATCATAATCAATGTTTTCCACCGTAGCATGTACTTTATCCCCCAATGAATTCTGCACCATAATGTATCTGATTTAAAGTAGTATCAGTAAATTTAAGTAAATTAGTTTAATGTACATTAAAATTAAAATCTCTGTCTGTGTATCTTAAAATATACTTACGGGTTATCCAATAGCAGAACTATGGGATTTAATTCTTTCTTTGGTCTATAATATGCCCTGAGAGGTACAATAAAATTATATAATCCATTTCCAGCTGTTTCAGCTGCAACTATAATTAGTTTATTTTTGAATCCATAGGCTTTTGCGTCCTCATAGTAGTTATGCTGGCAACTCTAGGGAAGAAAAATTATACAAAGAAATGCTATTTTTACACTCCACTAAAATTTGGTCAAAGAATTTAGGATATATGGTTATGTAAAATTTATCTAACTAGTTTTCTATCAGATTGGAGCATAGTCACATTTGTCTTAAACGAGTTCTCCAGCTTGATGTGGGAAAAATAGTGATAATAATGAAAAGGAGAGGTAGGATACAATTTATGCTGTAAGTGGACGATGTGTGTCCTGGTCGCACTGCAAGCTAAAAGTTGTTTCAGTATAGTCACTCAGCATCTATTTTGCTACAACAATGACATGTTACTTCCATTTCGAAAATACTAAAGATCCTCAGGGATATTCCCATTAGTAGGTACTTAAAGTTATGTAATAAAAAATAAAATAAAACAGAAAAACTAGAAAAGAAGAAAACTGAACTGTTTAAGTCCATACCCGGGTAAAAGTGTAAAAAGCAATACACAGTAAACAAAGCACAACATTCAATCAGAACTCACTACAGAGCTGAAGTGAACACAAAATTGCTAGAAAACTAAATTAATTTCTGAGAGGTTAGACTTAGAAGCAATTAATTAACATTACTAAATCAAGGCAATTTTCAAACTAAATTATATGTGTATTAACGGACTTATTAGGTTTTTCTTTACCGTTATAATGTCTCTACATAAACTTTTCATTTATCTGAGTCAGTATTATTTAGTTCTCTGTGTTTTCCTTACCTAAGAAGTATCCATTCCATTATTCTTTAATAAAATTGTTTTTATAGGGTGGAAATGAAGCATCATGTGTGAATAAAAATAAGAAAATAAATATCTATAAAGACTAAAGAGTCACAAAATATTGTGGAATATGTTTAAAGAAATAAGAAAAAAGCACTAAAAGAATTAACAAAATCCTATTTAATACTCAAACAGTTGTTTAAATATATTACATTTATTTTTATATATCCTCTCAAGTTGAGCAAAATAACTCAAAAGTTAATTCAGAATTGAAGATATGGGTCGGTAGTAAAACACATTCTGAGTATGGATGAAACACCAAGCTCAATTTCTAATAGTGAAAAAAAATTGAATAACTTATTTAATGTAGTTGAAGAAATCTGCTACAGAACAGAGATGAAATAGCAACCCAAATGTAAACTACAAAACAAAAATAAAAGCTACAAGCTGAAATAGAAATCACAGTCAGAAAGAAACCTTATTTAAATAAATATTGACTGAGAATTTTCTAGGAGTGAACAAGCCACAAAGCCTCAAAGAATCAGTGAATGCTAATCCAAATGAATAAACAAAGTCACATATTCCTACACATTATTATAAAAGAATAGCCCAGCCAAGACAATGGGATATCAATCATCCATGAAGAAGGAGTAATTAGCTACAAAAGATAACAATAAGAATGATGGATATTTATAGTAGTCAGAAGGAGAGAGGCATTGAAGAAAGAAGCTATTGTAAAGGTAGATACCAAGCACACCATTTTTCCAAAATAAAGATGAAAGGCATCCAAGGGAAGACATAATGAAAAAATTTGTCAGCCACCAAATCTCACTTTCAGATATCCCAAAAGCTGAAAATGAGGATGTATGAAAATGATCTAGTAAGTAGAGGAGAAATATCTAAAGGAAGAGAACGGCAAAAAAGAGAAACAACAAGTCTTCTTAAGATAAAGGGCAGAGAATTTTATAGTTCTGGTATTCAGAATTTACAGCCATATAAAAAGTAGATAAGGTCACCAAGAACGGGGTTGAAGAATATTGATGAGTGAAGGTTTAGAAAGGTTAGAGCAGCAACACCCATGTAATATCACAAGGTAAGAGAACTTTATGGCTTATGAAAACATGGAAGGAACACAGTCATTAGAATAATCCAAAGAGACAAGCGAAGGTAGTATTGAAACACGTTGGCACTGGGACAGAATGATAATGCCATCCCAATCCACCCACTTCACAGACATAGTGGAGCCAACTGATTAATGCCATCCCATAATCCCAAAATAAACTTCTATTTTCAGAGCAGACCATATATAACAGCCTAATGTTAATAACACAGCAAAATAATGTCCTCTATAACCATGAATCAATAAAACTACATATTTTCCTTTATTAATGTAGTAAAATGCTGTTAATATACTGTTTTTAAAGGTCCTCTACTGGGGCAATAACCTTTTTTGAGATCTGAGTCTTACAGTGAGAATTAGATTAGTTGCTTAAAGATAATTCACTTTTACTCTTTTGGTTTTCTGATGCTTCCCCTGCCTCTCTATCTCTCTCTATATAAATATTTTAAAAGTGGTACCAGGCAGTGAATTCAGGCATCATGGTACCTAAGATATATGTCAAGAATGTTCCTGAAGGAAAACATCAACACTACTCTATTTGAACATGACTTAGGAAAATGCAGCCATGGAAGAAGTCAATGCAGGTGAATAAGACGGAAACAAGGCCCTGAGAAATAGAATTTCCAAAGAAAAAGGAGCTACATGGAATACTTATGTGAAAGAGGAAGAAGCACTGGCCAACTTGAGGTAGATGAAGTTTAAAGCTCACAAATATTCTTTCAGTCTTCTTCAAGAGTAGCAACAGACAAAATTTGTAACTGAGAAAACAGTAAACATATTATCAAAATGAATGGAAACACAATTTAATAATTAACTATCTATAATTAAATGTAATGACTAACATAACTCTCCTAAGAACACTATAGCATTAAAATTATGTTCATTTTACAGATAAGAAAGCTGCATATCACTGTGGTTTTTTTAAGTTTTCTAGAACATGAAAGGATTCTGGAATTATAATTTTAACCCAAATAAAGAGTAAATGAAGAAATCCCTGATTAGGAGTCAAGGCATGCTTGAATCTCTTTAGGGTATGCAATGTTTCACTTTAGCCTTTTCCTCATCACTCAGGAGGACAAAATCAAAGACAAAGACAAAAATGATCACATTCTCAGACTGCTCTGTTTTGAGAAATTCTTTAAAGCCTTCAGGAAGGAAAAGAGAATTACATGAAAAATGTGGGAATGAGTCATGTATATCAGCTTCCACCTAGTCATTAATGTACTTGTTTCATTTAGTCAAGAGCTTTTTTAAAAACATTGATTTAATATGCTAACAAGCACAAATTGTCACTAAATTGTGACCAAAAGTAATTTAACAGCTTTAAGCCTCTGTCTTTCCTTTTAAAAAACATACAGAAATTGCCTGCTTAAGTAGATGGATAAAGTTGTGTGATTTTTAGTGAGGATAAAGGCAAAATTAACCATTTTATAATATCATGTTTATATATAATGTACTTATATGTTGTTAAGCATATTTCATGTTTATATGTAATATACTTTACCATATTTATAAGTAATACACTTTCAATAAAGTATTTTGGACAAATTGTATAAATTTATTTAAATGTGTTCAATAGCTCATGCTACAATTTTATTATTGGAGAGAACAGAACCAACAAGGAAACATTACCTTGTCTAATCTTAAGCAGCAGAAGGGCACTTTTTCTTGAAGCAGGTGACAAAAAGTAGGTGAGCTTCCTATGTATGGAGAGTAAGGTGGGTAGCCCTTGGCATATCTGGAAAGCAATATGAGTTGTTACTCCTGGAGAAGTCATGGAGAGCTGGACCCCTCAGATATGACCCTGATCTTCTGCTTGATTACATCAGAATTAAAAAAATCTACGCTTCTATCTTATTATGAAAATCACATGATCTTCAAAATGTGAGTCAAATTAAGACTAAATATGACAATATAATGTTTTATGACCTATGTTTTTAAACAGCTGAAAAGGCATTTTCTGTCATCTAAAAATTATATGGTTTTAATTCTCCACTAATAAAATCAGCATCAATGAACTACAGCCCTTGTTGATCAATGAAATCAGCATCAAGGAACCACAGTCCTTGTTGGTTGCTGAGATCAGTAGCAATGAACCACAGACATTGTTGTTCAATGAAACCAGCATCAGTGGACCACAGCCATAAACACTCATGTTGACCTGAGTAATGGGGTATTTGTGTTTGATTCAGCTAGAGAAATGAGCAACTACAACAAGAAACATAGATACTTAATAGTCATTTCCTTTTAGAAAACATTTCTCAATCATCGTTCTTGAAGACATAAACATGTATCCATAACAAATAGCAATGTTATGCCTTACAAAGTGTACTTAAGGCAGATTGCATTATAATGTTTTGCTGTATCGATATTCATTAGCCATGCACACATAACAAAAGGAGAAAAAGTAAGTTAATTAGTGAACAACAGGCTTTTCCTGGAATTGTTCTTAAAATATTATCAAAGACATTTAGTTTGTTTACTGACTTTTAAAATCAGCCACCTGCACATTTTGGCTACACCAGTGTATAACATGGAACTTCTAAAGGGCAGAAGCATAAAAGTTAATTAGCAGATAAAAGAAAATTACTTGAAGCAACATTTTCTCATTCAAAAGGGAGGCTCTTGATTTTTGGTAACGTTTCCTGTTATATCATAAAGCTAAGGCCTTGTTGATAGTACTTTCTAGATGCTGTTTTTTTGCACATTGAATTGTGCAAATTTTACAAATTTAGAAACTGCAGTCATCACTGTTACTTTCATATCTCTTTGATTTTCTTATAAAACAGTTCTTTTACCTCTCCATGATCTAGAAATCTAAGAAAAAAATATTTCATTCACAGTTTAAAACATTTTCTACAAGAATGGTTGCCGGCAGGGATGGTTGCCCAGTCTGCTGGTTTCCCATCCTATATTCTCCAAATGAACTTGAGCATTTGGACCACAGAATACTTTGAGACAAGACTTTGTCTTCATGTATATTGACATTGTATGAAACAAATAGAAATTATGGATGAATTTCAAGAGTATTTTTCTGAGTTTCAACGGCAGCTCATTTTCAGTTCAATAAACCATGAAATGATTTTTTATGACTGCAGCTGTGAGACTGAGACATGATCGGCGATGATTGTCCTGATATGCTAGTCTCAGTGACAACACTTGTAATGACCAATGCACGAAACATTAAAGGAGCTCTTTTCTCCCATGTTTCAATTAGGCTTTATATAATGCAAGGAGGTGGCAACAAACGTGATTTACAAATAAATTGAAGACAGACTGCCCATATCAAACAAGCATCATAAGAGAAAACTGCGATGGAATAAATCTTTTGAGATAGCAGGTTAATATTGTAGACCACTGTTCTTTCAGCTTTCCTATGGCAACAAAATGCAGAAGATAACACATGTTACCATGTATGATAAGCTTAAATATGATGACTTATATACAGGTAGATAGTGTAATAGAATGGAAGCTTAATGAAGGAAGAACATGTCTTTCATTTGTAAATTTAAATTATTTGTAGCTTTCAAATATAAAAGGAATTCTAAATGGAGAAATGAGAAAACACTTTATGTTAATATGTCATTTGATAAACTTTTGAACTTAATGATGGTTAATCTTGCTTGTGAATTTGACAGACTTTAAAATCACCTAGAAAATATATTTATAGGTAAAGATGATTCTGAAGAAGTTTGACTGATGTGACCAGACTCACTGTGAATGTAGGCAGTATTATCTCAGGGGCTGTGGTCCTACAGTTAACAAAAAGTAGACCATCAGTTGGGCACCAGTATTTTACCCATCTCTGCTCCTGAGTGCACCATGTGACTAGCCATTTTTGTCACCATGCCTTCTCTGTCATGATCAAATGCAATCTCAAACTGTGACCGAAAATAAATCTTTCTGTCCTTAGGTTACTTTTGTTTTATTCACAGCAATAAGCAAATCTCTAATGCAAACTTCAAAATAGATGTGAAGAAGGGAAATTAAACCTAGAAGTGCAGTAGAATGAAATACAAATTTGAAAATGCAACTTATATTACATACAAACAAAATTGTATGTGTTTACATTAAGTTAAAGATAATTTAGAAAAAATTATCTGGAAATATACATTGAAGGCAGAAATAGATATTTTTATAATACTCTGTGGTAGGAAAATGCTTAATAGGAAACTATATTAGAACTATAGGGTGATGATTCTGGATCATCCAGAAGGAAAAAATATTATTCTCCCATAATTTTAAAGTTCTGGAAGACTTTAGTTCAATCCCTTGATGAGAAACTATAGGTAATTAATGACATGAGAATGAGTCTTCTCCAAGGATGAGCCATCTGTTAGGTTATCCAACCCAAAGTTGTCAACATTAAACACATGGATATATAATCAACACTAAGTAGACTCCACAGAATGCTTTCATATATACATGTTTATATATGTAAAAATAATTATTAATGAAGAGGTCATGACATTGAGGGGGGTGTGGGGTTATAACGAAGGAGATGGAGGGTGAAAGTTGAAACGGAAATGATGTGAATAATGTATCCATGTAGAATATTCTCCAAAAATTAAACTAAAACGTGCTAGCAAAAACAAAAGCAAACAAACAAATATTTAGAAAATCAAACCTACTCTAAATTTGAAAAAGTTTCTTCATCTGGTGTAGTTTCATCTTCTGATTGGTCACTTAGAAGATCACATGTTTGAATTGATGATGAATCTGCAACCTCTAAAACAGGAGCAATACTAGGTCTTCTTAATTCTTTGCTTCCTTCTGAAGGAAGAGTCAGGGTAGGGCCACTTGCTGCCCTACAACTTGTGTCTTGCAAGTCTATAGCCACAGTACCTAAAGCAATGAACCAAAAAAATCCATTAGGACACTTCTACTACATGTGTTATAATGATCATTTGGTGGTGAAATTAAATGAAATGTTAGCACATTATTAGGGTGACTGTGTGTGTGTGTGTGTGTTTGTGTGTATGTGTGTCTGTCTGTCTGTCTGCCCGCCTGTCTGTCTAAATAATAGCTATAAAAGCTCAAAACTTGATACTTTTTCAGTTAAAAATTTTACTGGGTAAGAAATAGTGTATCTATAAATGTACATTGCAACTTATGTGTGGGGTCAGATAGACATAGTAACACACACTTTTAATGTCAACAGTCAGGAGGCATATGCAGGTTGATTCTATGAGTGCAAAGGCAGTTTTATCTGCCTAGTGAGTTTCAAAGATACCCAATAAGACCCTGCCTCAAAAAATTATTTGTTCCAGTTATAGTTTCTAGAGATGCGAACTTGTATCCAAGTGTGGAAATACAAGAGACAGTGAGGCAGTGAGGTCTTAGGGTTTGTTCTCCTGTGAAGTCATTATGGGACGTCCAGCACTGAGTCATTGAAGGGTTCAGCAGATAATGGTGGCGGCTACTAAAACAACATCAGAGAGAGAGAGAGAGAGAGAGAGAGAGAGAGAGAGAGAGAGAGAGAGAGAGAGAGAGAGAGAGAGAGAAAGAGAGAGAGGAGATGTAGGATTTTCTTTTAGAAGGAATAAAAGATTTTTCTTTTGTTTGATTTTGAGGGATTCAAATTTTATAAAATTAATTTATTGATGCAAAGAAAAGCTATCTGGTATGTTATTATCTTAAAGTTGCAGAAATGAGTGCATATCTACTAATTTACTGATACAGGTGATCATGCAGTATTCTAGTACCAAAAAGAAAGAAAGAAAGAAAGAAAGAAAGAAGGAAGGAAAGAAAGAAAGAAAGAAAGAAAGAAAGAAAGAAAGAAAGAAAAAAAGAAAGAGAAAATATGGCATGCCAGGATTTTTTAAAGACCCTGTCAAAAGCAAATTGAGACACACCTCCCTGCCAACATACACCTCACCAAAATCTCCCTCACTAGTTTTCAATTAGAAGATAATACACAAATGTGTCTTCATAAAAACACACTGTGTGTTAAACCCTCTCATTTTCAAAGGGATATTTACATAACCTCATCGCCAATATATATGACTATATATCACCTACCAAATACCTACTTGTTTTCTTTAATAAGAAGACAACATACTAAGACAACCATGCTTCATTCTGTCTACCTTCAGTTACCCTGCAAATACAGATATCTACCAGAAGTTTGGGCCCATAGAGATCTGTAAAAACAGTTAGGTATGTAAAAATAAGACTTTCTTTGCAACATCTTTAACTCTTACAAATGTTTTGTTCTTTCTGAGGTCTTTCTCTTTACCATAAAGAGATAAGTGTTTTTGAGGTAGAAAAAAAAATCTTTATTTTTGTCACTGACCATTTTCTTATCTTCTGTGAAAAATCTATTTTTGGATCATAGGTCTTCAGAGATAAAATCTACTGTATATTATATGTCCATCAGTTTGATTTGCCTAGATGAATCTCATAGTATGTTTAATAGTTGACTAAATCTTCTGTAAAATCATGGAATAATTTAGATGCCATCACAGAGATTAATTTCTCATAGATTGGGAAGATAAAGTTTCAGAATAAAGGTCTTCACATTGTTCTGATTTTTTTCGAAGGATGGTGAGGGTATAATTCCTGGGTGAATGACATATTCTCCATCATCTTTTCACATAAACTTCCTGTATGTCTGTCTATGCTGTGATTATTCTTTCTGTCAGTTCACTAGTCACATGTAAATCATGCTATCTCTAATGATCCCATTTTAAATTTATTTCTTAAAAACTCTCATGCTCCAAATAAAGTTATATACTATGTCACTGGGATGAGGTAGGGTTTTAGCATATAAGTTTGGGATGACAGTCACAAATTTTACATTAGACTACTTTTGTCTCGCTGGTGTTTTAAAAATACAAATAAAGGAATTTCCTGCACCTTTATCTCTGATTTCCTTGGTGTAAATGGGGCTTATCTGTCATCTTATTTTGGACCTTCTTCTCTTTTTTTGTGTGTATACACATGTATGTGAATGTGTGTGCATATTTGTGTGTGTGCAGGTACACAGTATATGTGGGTGTACATAACAAATATATAAACATATGTGGAGGTCAGATTTCAAACTTACTGTTCTTCTAGAGTCTCTAACTTGCTTTTGATAACAAAATTTCTCGCTTGGTTAAGCTCAGCAATAAGGGTGAATTGTCTAGACAGTGATCCCAGGGTTTTATTTTACTCTGCCTCTTCAACACTGGGATTACATGTGTGTGTTACCATTTTCTGCTTTTTCATGAAGATTATATTCAAGTTCTCATGTTTGCATGACAAGCATTTTATCCACATATCTATCTCAAAATTACTAAGTACTTTACTTTCATTTAGATGTTATTACAACTAATAACAATGCTTCATTTCATTTATTCTACACATTCAACTTATGACTAGCACTATTTTGTGACTTTCTGAAATCACTCTTAACCACAACTATGACTTGAACCTACTGGAAATTCAATTCAGTTGTATAACTACAATCAGAGTAAAACTGACAGAAGGGATATGCAATTTTAACAGCAGAAGCCAACTCTTTTGAGGACTGTGTAGAGGAGTAAAATAATGAAGCTCAACAGCATATGTGTATGTATAGTGTTGTGTATGGATGGCAGGATGTAGAAATAGCAGCCTGTGATTTAACGTAGTGGTAGAGTTAAGAATAATAATAAGGAAAAAACAAATTCAAGTTAAAACCCAAAAAGGGACAAACAAGAGCATTCACTGAGCAAATGAAGACAATATAATTACATAAAAAGAATGACATATATTCTTTAAGGAAGAGATTATACACTTATTTTTTCACTTGTGGTTTAGTGAAAAATATGTAATTAATTTTATATTAAAAGGATTTATATTATTTAGTTATTGTGTAATAAATGCCAAAATAAATGATGAGAATAAGATGAAATGAGTCTTGAAAAAATACCAGAAAACATTGGAAATATTCCCAATCAGCTATTGTATAGATAATTAACAAGAAAAACATAGAAGACATGCACTTAAAATTAGTAACATAAAGTAATTATTGAATATTCTTTGTTAATCTTGCATCTGATGTGGGACACACCTCTATATGGTGTGAATACATTTTATTACTATTAGTTAATAGAAAAGCTTCCTTGACCTATGCCAGGGCAGAGTATAACTACACAGGAAATTCAAACATAAGTACAAGGAAAAAGAAGGCAAAGTCAGGAGATGCTGAGAGAAGCCACTGGGGAAGCAAGATGTGAGGTAACAAGCCACTAGACTTGTGGTAAAATGTAGAATGAAAAAATGGGTTAATTTGAGTTGTAAGAGCTAATAAATAGCAATCTTGAGATAATAGGCCAGACAGTGTGTAATCACTATTAATCCTCAGATTCAATTTTGGAATTGACTGTCAAGAGAGTAACAACATGCATTGTTGTTACATCAACAGTTCAGAAATTTTGTTCTATGTTATATAATCATACATAGTTTATAGTATATACAAGGAGGTTTTGAAACTAATAATCTTTATTAATAAAGATGTGTATTTATAATATTTTAAAACATATAAACTAAAAGCAATTTCGGCAAGTATGTACTGACCCATGCTGGCAATGATGCTGTGGACAGGCAACCTTGAAGGACCATGATAAAATGACCTTGATACATTGCTTTTTCTCTGCTGGTCTTGATTCTTAAACGCTGAATTTTCTTCTTTGGTAATATTAATATAAAAACATATATCTGAAGCATTCATAATGTATCGAGGACCTGGATTCAGCAAAATGTTTTTATTATCCTCCCTCCTAACACCAATCAAGCAGACACCAAACCTTAATTTAAAAGAAGAATATAAGAGTTTAAGAATTACATTTGGGGAAAAATTATCTTTTTCTTGTTTTAAATGCTTACATGTGTAAGAAAATTAATCAAATACAATCTATTAGAACACAATAACAACATCAAATAATAGAACTAAGAAGCAGGAGAAAATTGTACCATTTAATAATCTTATATTTAAAGAAAAAAATCAATTCAATTTGTCATACATATATACATTTAAATGACAAAATATAAAGGAGAATACAAAATATTAGACTTATGGTCATAAAGTAGAGGTAATTTTGTTTTATATTTTTAGGATAACTACTAATGTCAAAATAATGAACAATATTTCTTACCTTTTGCAAAGTATTTACAATATATTGGAATAAGGGAGACTCTTATGAAATGTCATGTGAAAAGAAAGTGATGTTTCTGAATCACCCTTGCTATCATTTCTATGACCTCTCATATATTCAGCTATAAAAATAAACATTTAAAATAATCTTCAATGATTGTATATGTTCAGGAGAAGAAAATAAACATGTTGAAAGTAATATAGTATTAAAATGTTTCTTATTGCTCTTTGGTAATGTTCAAACTTTCAAACTTAATCTTAAAAACCTCACAGAGTGAGTAAGTCAAATTGAAAATGTATTTATTAGCAAAATATGTATAAATAAAACCATTGAGAATTAAAATGAGTACACTATATAATAGATAAGGGGAATATATTATTATAAAGTGCCCAAATAGATTGCATTTAATTACTTTAATATAGATAAGTTTTTGTTTTGGCCTTGGACTTCCCACAGGGCAGGGTACCCTGCCCTCTGTCAAGGATGGAGAGGTAGGGAGGAGGGTTAGTGGTGGTGTGGGAGGGGAATGGGAGAAGGGGAGGAAGTGTCAATTTTTGAGTGTATTTAGATAATTTTTATATACATTTTAATTCCTTAAAAAATTAATTTTGTCAATAAAGGAGAGGGAAAACAAATCATCCTGACCATTTATTTAACATTTCTTTTGGACAACGGAAGGTTATAAACAAATTATTATTGATTTACTTTTGGATAATTGTGTGTTGTTTCAGAAGCAAAAGTTGAAAATCAGTAACCAAGATTTGGCTTGTCCAAATATGAGTTTGAGGGCAGCCTGAACTACATGAGACGTGAATTAAAAGGTCGAAGGGGGAAAATGTGATTTTTTTTCTAATTTTGTTCTCGTCTGTTTCTGTTACTGTAAATATATATATGGACCATTTGGAGTACTGGCCTCCAACTGCTCTTCCCTGCTAGAGATCCTTGCTTCTGATTTAAGTTACTGAAAGCTCTGCTTCACAAGTATGTGTTGCCTTGCCTTAAGGATCAGAGGATAAGGCTTTCACCTGTTGGCATACCTGACTGTTGGGTATATAAGTCTCCATGGTGCTATTGAATAAAGGGCTTCTTACCAGTGACTAGAGGACCATGCCTCTGTCTCTCTGTCTCTGTGTGTCTTTATATGTTTCAACCTCCAGCCCCTAGCCTGAAGCAGCTCGGTAATTGTATGGTAGCACATAATACACAAAGAGCGAAAACGCCTTTCTGCGCGGCACGGCATGTATATACATACATACATACAAGTAAACAACATTATAAATTCCATTTATGTAATAAGATTTAATGTTTTAAGGTTGTTAATTCTTAATTGGTAGGATGTTTTGAGGGTCACAGATATAGTAAACTTGACTTGTAGATACTAAGTGTTCATAGTTTAAATGGAATAAAATTGATGTTAAAAAGTCAAAATGCTAGAACCTTATGAGCACCAATATGGATTGATTTTTTGGAAAACTGTTTATAAATGATCTGATTAACTGACTGATGAGTTCATTCTCCACTGAAAACAGAAACATACTTTTTGTGTGCATGGAAAGAGGCATAGGTAAAACTCTTCCCTTCATATTCAGCAAAAAAAGTACTTTCTTCTAAAACGATGTGATAGACTTCATTTCCAGAGCACCTCCCGTACATCTTCTGCCATTGTTCTGGCGACTGCTGCCCTTCTCTGCAACACAAGCACACACACATACACAAAGAGGAAAAGACAATGAATGTGGGTTAATGATGCCATTGGCTGGAAGGTCAATCCCCAAGGCCAAGAACCAGTCAGCACAATTAGAGGAGATACTTAGATTGGGTTTTGAGTTCAGATTACACTAAATTAAATTTAGTACCATATATAACATTAAAATGATGAATAGTGAGTAGGCAGAAAGTGAAATTTTACAAGGCTCAATGTCTGACATATTTATTCTGGCCATGGTTCCATGAGTTTAAGCATCTGATTTTTTTCTGTTTGTGGAAATGCTGCACCTATGTCCAGTGTGTAGAACTTGTTCTACCGTCTCTGTCATAAGGTAAAGTTTACTTTATGATACAGCTTGACTCTTACAGATACTCAATGTGCTTCACGTTTACATTGTCGTTTCTTCATGATAGTAATTTGAGTTTGCAAAACTATGTAATGTTAACTTTTGTGCATTTCATAACCAAGACTCCTCTCATGCTATATATGCCTCAAGAAAAGTCAGATCTTGATGTAGCATAATTTTAATTGGTCTTAATAATAAAAACCTAGAGTTATATATTAAGGGGTGAAAACTAAAAGATCAGAGAAATAAAGCTGTGAGATCTTTAATCCCAGTACAAGGGAGGTGAATATGGAAGGAATATGACTGGGCAGAGAGTGGAATATAAAAATGGAAGAAACAGAAGCTCAAGGCATTCAGTCTGAGGATTTCTAGATAGAGACATGATCAGCCATTCTGTCTGAGGGTTCTGTTGAGGTAAGAACAAGTGGCTGGCTGTTCTGCTTCTCTGGTCTTTCAGCATTTACCTCCATATCTGACTCAGGGTTTTTATTATTAAAACAAATTAGAATTCATGATACATATTTGAGAAATACATTTTTAAATAAGTGTCTGAGAAATAGATTTGATATTTATAACCCTCTAAGATGCATGTATTGCTTTCATTCATAGGCTCGTATTTGGATGTAAGGCCTTTGGGTATGATAGGCAATAACAGTAACCACCAGAGTAAATTAGAGCCATCATCAGTTCTGAAGAGCTAGCCTGCTCTTTCTACTATACAAGAGTACAGCCCAGAGTCAGAAATCTGCAATTCAGAAGCTGTAATCCAGGACTGATCAGTCAAAACCTAAATTTTAGACTTCTGAACACATGAAATGTGAACAATAAAGTTTTCTTGTATATAAACCACTCACTCTTTGACAACTTGTAATAACAATAAAAGTAGAATATACAAGACGGATGCTTATTGGTGCTTATAAAAAGAAGACATACACATTAAGAAAAAAACTTATGGTTTCTTTAGCTCTAACTTGTTCAACCTAATTCTGAGGCTTTGGAAATTCAATTCATACAAAAATCATAAAAAAGACCCTTAATTGATTTTCCAATTTGCTTCAATACATTTATTTACTATTTCTGATTAACAATTATGGACTCTGGTAGCAAAATCAGCACACACTGCATGGAAAAATATCTACATCTAATATTTTCTCATTGTAATTTCTATAAATTCTTAAAGGAAAAAGGCAAGTGATGAACTTATCATAATTAGTATTCAAAGAGCCATTGTAAGGTCAGAGTATGTCCCAAAGGTTTACTAAGAAAAGAAATTCATCGATGTTTTCAAAGAATCAATTAGCTACAAATACATATATGTCCTGAAGGTTGAGGCCCTGTCTTCCTTATGCCTCCATGAATGTACAAAAGTGTCAAAATCTTAGGTTCTGGAATATAATTATTAGATCTGAATCTCAAATGTGCAAACCAGTGAGTTATTGACTTCCTATTCATTTGAAATTACTTCTTCTGTGAAAAACAGCTTCAATATTCTTGTGTTAGGTAAAATATTTAAGATAAATATAACACTTGATTGATACTAAGATAAAAGTAGTCAGAAAATGTTGACTACTGTTTTTCTTTGTAACAGCCTCCTTTCTTCCAAATTTTATAGTTACTTTAAATGTATGTGCCAATGTACTGCAAAATTCATTTCAAAAGAGTCTGCATTTCTTAATGTTAAAGTGTCTTTTCAGAAATAATTTGGAACAGGCACATTTTCCTATTTATTTGTTACTTCTAACTATCATTTCATAAACATTATTATGATTTGAATCTAAACTGTTTCCAACAGATTAATCTTTGAAACAATTAGTCCATGACTTATGGGACACTTCTGATGTTTGTGGCAACTTAGGACACTGAAGCCTGGCTGGCAAATATGGGTTATTAGGTACTGTTGTTGGGAAGCTATTTCTAGCTATGGGTCAAGTCTAGCACTCCCTGCCTACTGCTTCACGAATATATTAAAAACCCTCTGTTTCATACTGTTGCACATATGAATTGTGCTGTGGGCAGACTGAAATCTCTTTGAATCCATGTGTGAAATAATTCTTTTTATTCCTTTAAGTTGTTTCTCTCAGATATTTTGTCATAGAAACAATGAAAGTAAATAGATGAAGACTGATGATTCCTTTGGGAATATTTTGAATAAGACTATATCTATAATCTATTTCTTGGTATGTTTCCCCCTATTTTCAAGGGAAAGTTTATATACAATACCCATAGGAACTAAACAACTTTTTAGTAGGAGTCTAAGTTACAGAGAGGATAACCAATTTATTGTACCAAGGTACAAGGTAGGGATTCCAAGTTGGTGGAGAAGTGACTATTGGACAATGAATACCTTCTTTTTCTTTATGTTGTTGGTAGATAGAAAAGTTACCCCAATGAAATCAATAAATATGGCTGCCTAAGCCAGATTTATAAAAGGATATCACCAATAGTCATTTTATCATGGAAGGGCAGAATTGCATAGAGCCTCAACCCTAGACAAAGAACTACAGGCAATTTAGGTGTTTTGAGAGCAGTAAAAATAGTCTTTGCCAAGGGAAAATACACCCAAATTGATTGTCTAATACTAAGGGATCAACTCTGAAATAATAGATAACATAAAATTTACATGTATAGTGAGCATGTTGTGTTTATAAATTTAAGATAGCACTGATACTATGAATATAGTAAAAGAAGCTAATTAAGTCTGAATTTAAAATTTTTCTCATCTCAAATCTTCTCATATGGATATATCATGTGTTAAGTGAAATTTTGTGCTCCAAATAATAACATCTTGAAGCCTTATTATACAGCAACTTCAGTCCCTATCTCAAAACTGTAATGAATTATTCAAAGAATTACATTTTTTAAAAAAAAACTAAAACCTCATTCATCTGACAACTTCTTATTGTTTAGTCCATATTCACAAAGAGTGGAAAGTGAAATTTGACTTTTATCTTTCTTTATATATATGGTGATTACGTTGACACTGAGCTCTCAACGTCCAGTTGAAGAACAGAAGGAGGGAGAAGATGAGCAAGGAAGTCAGACCCACGAGGGGTTGGTACACCCACTGAGACAGTGTGCCTGATCTAATGGGAGCTCACCAAATCCAGCTGGAACAGGACTGAATGAGGATGTGATCAGACCGTGCTTTTCGAATGTGGCTGCTAATGGGGGCAGACTGAGAAGCCATCGATAATGGTACTGGGACCTATCTCTTCTGCATGTATTGGCTTTTTGGGACCCTAGTTTACTTGGATGCACACCTTGCTAGGCCGGAATGGAGTGAGAAGGCCTTGACTTCCCACAGGGCAGAGTACCATGGCCTCTGTTAAGGATGGAGGGGAAAGGAGGAGGGATAGTGGGGGAGGGGAAGGGGAATGGGAAAAGGGGAGAAAGAGTAAATTTTTGAATGGAAAAATAAGAAAAAAGATATTTAAAAAAATTAAAATTTGTAAATGATATTCCAACCTTGGCTGTACTACCACTATTCAGCAGATATCTAATGTTTAATCAATGTTGGACAAAGAGATAATTATGATGCACAGTGGTCTATGTTATCATATTCACTAAATTTGTGAGCTGAAGGAAGAACACGAGATTCCTAAGCATTTATGATTACAACACTAACCACCATTGAATCTTTGGGTGCACATTTACTTTTGCTAGGTGTTTTCTAGCAAGTTCCTTGGAGATAAACCTTCATCTTAGAGCGAACCTTTTAAGACACAAGGTGTTTTATGTGGAGATTAAACATTTTTTTCCTGTTGAAAGTTCATTGATATCAAGAAATTAAGAATTCGAAAGTTTGTAGAAACCATTGAAACTGAGAAGAATCTCTAGTGGCTTTTGTCAATATTAAGGTTGCTCAGAGACTCTCAAATCAGTTAATTCATGCCAAAGAGGACAGAGACCAGCACAGATGCCTGGAAGAAACTTGAGCCAAATATAGTACCTAGAATGACACACTCTAGTGCGTTGAGATTTTGGAAATCTGTGCTGTGCATTCTAAGTTGCCAGCTTTTGTGAGCTGTCACCTCTGCTTCAGAACTCTTGGGGATGCAGCTGTCTTTGAGTCATTTCTGCTTGTATAAGTAACCTCTCATCTACATCCCTAAAAGTAACTCCAATAAAAGTTTATTTTTATGCAGATTAAGCACTTTGGTGACATTCTTACTTTGATCTATCTGAGGTAAATTGCAAATAGGAATAGTTTTACATTACACTAATTTGCAGACAACTAGACTACATGTATAGTGTTATCCTGTCTATAATGGGGAAAGGGAAGGAATCTACATAATGAAAGTAACAGAAGATCAGATAGCTCATTACACTAGGATGTGACTTTGCACTTCTGTTTCATATCAGGACTTCAGCTATTTATATGATTGGATCAAAACAGAATTCTGAGTTTTAAGACTGAAAAAGTAGAAAAAAATACAGAAAATGTAGGCTTTCTGGGAGTGGAATTGTTGTTAAATTCTAACTTTACTCCATGGTGATTCAATAAGACACAAGTGGTTACTCCAATTTTTTTGTGTCTGTGGATGTCTGCTTTGTTACCGAGTATGTGATTGATTTTCGAGAAGGTTCCATGAGATGCTGAGAAGAAGGTATATACTTTCCTGTTTGGGTGGAATGTTCTATAGATGTCAATTAAGTCCATTGATTCATTACCTCTGTTAGATCCCGAATTTCTTTGTTATGTTTCTGTCTGGTTGACCTGTCCATTGGAGAAAGAGAAGTGTTGAAATCTCCTACAATTAGTGTATGGAGTTTGATGTGTGCTTTGAGATCTAGTATTGTTTCCTTTACATATGTGGGTGCTTTTATATTAGGTGCATAGATATTCAGGATTGAGACTTCTTCTTGATGAATTTTTCCTGTTATGAGTAAAAGTGCCCATCTCCATCTCTTCTGACTGATTTTAGTTTGAAGTCAATTTTGTTAGATATTAGTATAGCCACTCCTGCTTG
>JAQHUG010000799.1:35349-67294 GCA_028555095.1 Dicrostonyx torquatus | reverse complement strand
GGTATGTACTCACTCATTAGTGGACCCTAGCCATAAACAAAGGACATTAAGCTTATAGCTCACAAGCCTGTAGAAGCCAAATAGCAAGGTGAACTCAAGATAAACATATATAGATTCTCCTGGAAATTGGAAGCAAACAAGATTGCCAAGCAAAAATTGGAAGCACGAGAGTGGGGATGGGGGTGGAGTAGGGGTGGGATTGTGGGTGGGCAAAAGTGAGGGGGGAAGGAGAAGGGAAGAACTGGGTAGAGCTTGGAGGAGTGGGTGGGTGGAGATGGAGGAAGTGTGGATAATGGATAAGGGAATAAGATATCTACATTAAGGGAGTCATTTTAGGATTTGCAAGAGACTTGTCTCTAGAGTCGATCCCAGGTGTCCACAGGGATGTCCCCACCTAGGTACTTGGGCAGCAGAGGTGAGGGTGCCTGAACTGGCCTTGTCACATAGTTACATTGATGAATATCTTGATCATCACCATAGAAATTTCACCTGATGGATGGAGATAGATTCAGAGAACCACATCCACATAAGAACAAAGGACTGAGCTCCCAAGGTGCAGTCTAAGGGCAGAAGGTGGGAGAAGATGAGCAAGGAAGTCAGGACCGCGAGGGACTGGCCTATCAACTGAGACAGGGTGTCTGACTCTATTGGGAGCTCTTCAAGTCCAGCTGTACCACGACTGAATGAGTATATTACCAACCCAGGATCTCTGAATGTGGCTGCCAAAGGGGATGAATGAGAAACCAATGATAATGGCACGGGGACCTATCTCTTCTGCATGTATTGGCTTTTTTGAGAACCTAGTCTATATGGATGCACACCTTCTTAGGCTGGGATGAGGTGGGAGGGCCTTGGGCTTCCCACAGGGCAGGATACCCTGCCCCCTCTTTAGGAAGCAGCTGGAAGGAGGTGGGGTAGTGGGGGAGTGGGAGGGCTGGGGATAAGGGGAGTAATTTCTCTTTTAAAAATATAAATAAATAAATAAATAAATAAAATATGGTTCTTGATTTTCTACCACTAAGTGTACTAGAAAGCTGTTTGGTATTTGGTATTCACTGTATAAGAGATATAACTGCTTAAATGTGAGGGAATAGAGAAAGGCTATGCAATGTAATTCTGAGACATTGCTAACAGTAAACTGAACAAAAGTCATCATTAATGGGATGGATTAAAAATTAAGGAATTAAAGTGATCAAAAGTTAAACATAAACAGTTGACAGGTTGACCAAAATTCCCTGCAATTAAAGTTGATTTTTTTGTACAGTATTTCAATTTTTTTTAACTCGGTTAATTGCTGGGTAAAATAAAAGAATAATAGCAGATTTCTTCAATTGGCAATTAGGTTATTTCAATGACTTTTAATTTAGCAATTTCTCAAATTTCCTTTCATGCCCAATCATCCTGCCCGCATTGTTTTCCAACTAACCCTACACTATTGAACCCCAATCAGTGTTTAAGTATAGGTTACTCTAGGAGAAAGATTATATGATTTTTTACAGAATTTTTTCATAATAACTGACCTTAAACTTGGCAGTGTTCTTTGTCTATTAAGGGAGGTTTTTCTACTACTTATAATTTACATTTAACCATATCTAGTCAATTTAAATAAATTTACTTTTTCTTGTGTTGAAATTTCCTACTTTTATTTTTTAATCTTATCCTTATTGAAAGTGTAATGAAAGATATTGTCTCTTTTCGGTTGATCTGTGCTGGTAATGCTTTGTGTCTCTGCACATTTATTTGAAATTCTCAGCTAATATATTAGCTTTTACAATAATAAAAATTTTAGAAATATTTAGCAGACACCTCTAATTTTAATAAGTCTTCTTAATTTTTAATTGCCTTTCCATATATTTTTCCTTTTAAATTCCTGATAATAATAATTATATTCATTTTGAGCTGTTTTGAATTTCAAGATTGATTTGTTATGATCCCATTCTCTCTAAAAATTAAACTAAAAATTCAACTTTTATAGATCATATCAGTGGGTATTTTTGTTTAATATCATACAAATTAATAAATAATAACAATAAATGTATAGCATGTTATACATTTGAACAACCATTCACATGGCTATATAATTCCTTAGTTTTTTTATTATATTATTTAAATGTCCCTTTTTTATAACATGAAAATATTTTAATGTAGTCGGGTGGCAGTGGCGCTTGCCTTTAATCCCAGCTCCTGGGAGGCAGAAGCAGGCAGATCTCTGTGAGTTTGAGACTAGCCTGGTCTACAGGAGCTAGTTCCCAAAGAGGCTCCAAAACTAATGAGAAACTCTGTCTCAAAATACCAAGTATGGCCAGAAAACGAACTAGTGGGCTCTCACAACAAATGGACAGAATGATACAAGAGAGAAGTCCATTCCAGGGGTTAACTCCTTAGCCTAGGGGACCTCAGGTTCACTGAAAGACCATACACTAAAATGAAGCAAAAATTTATTAATGTTTAGAGCACAGAAATAGAAACCCAGGAAAATATGGGAGAGTCCAGAATTTTTGTTGAGAACCACTTTCCACCCCTTACATGGGAAACTGAACATTCTTTCTCTAATGCATAGTGAATAGTTGCAAAACATTTTCTTGTTTTCAGGTCCATAACTTGTTGCTTGTTATATATAGTTGAGTAATTATTTCACTTTTCCTTTAGTCTCTCTTTACAGGTTCAGATTTATAGAACTTCCCTTTATGGTACAAAGCTGATAGAAGTCCAGAGTATATGATACATTATTAATTATTGCCATGCATATTTGTGTCACTATAAAAATAAATTAATACAAAAATATTTTTACATAATTAATTAAATTTGTCATATTGTTTTAGTTTTTGCTATTTTAGATGAAAAATTTAAACTATCTCATAGATATGTGTGTTTTAATTAGTATATAAATGTTTATTAAATTTTTCCATGTAAAGTAGAGTTTGAATAAAATGACACAAAGTACCCAACTAGAGGTAGACATCTGACATTGACGCTGCCTTTCTCACACAGAGAGGGAGAAAAATAGATGACAGAAAGATAAATCCATAGACGATAGATGATAGATAGATAGATGGATAGATGATACAAAGATATATCTATAGACAGGTGACAGATAATATCAATAAATACGTAAATAGGTTGCACACATTTGCACACAGAAAAACAAAGCTGTATTAAGAAAAATCTTACCATCTTACACTTTTCCCTGACATATTTCTAACTAAAATAACTGAAAATCAAGGCTGGAAGGGATGATGTGGTGAAGACGAGGACTGGCACATTGTTTTTCCTGGAAGATCATTTTATTGCTTTCTTTTTCTAGGAATCTTCAATACCAGAGCCTCATGGGGACAAGTTTATCCTATTATAGTAAATTCTAAAAAAAATTCTCATTGGTGTGTTCCTCTAAATATTGATGTTGCTTTTCTCTAAGCTTAAGGAAACCTCTAAACCCTTTACTACTTTCTTCATGAAAACCTGTGATTAATAATTTATTTGTCATTTTCAACAAAATCTCATGAAAGAGAAAAATTGCATGAATAAGGGTCACAAAATGCTTCGAAACAGGTACTTTGAATTTTCATGTTTATCAATAATTTACTTCATTTATACAGTTAATGTTCACTGAGAATCTTGTTTTAAAACTTTTTTCTAGAAATAAAAATGTAAAATGTATAATCTCTATGTTGAATTATTTTATAAGCAAGGAGGCAGGAACATATACCTGTGCACTAAGGACACAGTAAATATATATTGTTCAGATATACCAAAATTCATTGCAAGTTTAAAAAAGAATAAATCACATTAAATTGGGAAGTTTAAAAATATTCATAAGAAGAAAGAACCTTTGATATAACAAAATCTTCCAGGAAGCCAGAAGCAGTGAATTTAAGGCAGAGGGAACCACATTTAAAAAGGATACAGAAGGCGGAAACTATAAAGTATATTTAGGATATGTTATTTGGAGAAAGTGCTATACACAAGAGAACCATGGGAGATTAGGAGGTAAAAATAAACCAGGACTTATGCATGGAAAGCCTTCAAGACTTAAAATGGAAATGTTTCAATCTCATTTGATGATGAATGCTAAGGTATTAGAGGACCCCCAAGCAGAGGACGGAAAGACCAAACCTTTGTACAGACTTCTCAAAATGTATTCCATAGAAGACTCCAGTTTCCTCTTCATCACTGTACCGAGGAAAACCTCCAAGTAACCATGTGAACTAGTTGATTCACAAACTAAATTTCATTATATGCAAACTTAAGTATACAGCAGACTATATAAAAGAAAAGTCACAGCATGTTTAAATAGCACATCATTATCCTCTTCTTCAGTCAGAGTTCTTCTCTTGAAGCTCTTGTAACTGTCAGTTTTGTTTGTGTGTTTTGAAACAGAACTTTCTGCAGCCCAGGTTACATAGAGCATGGCCAAGAATACTCAGTGTTGCTTTGAGTTCCTGAGCATCCTCCCAAGCATCAGGATTGCATGCATGGACCACCTCACCTGGATACTTTCTCTTCTTTATGTTGTGAAAGAAAGGTATAAAGAACCACCAAGCACATAAGCAAATATCACATTTCTTAACTTTTCAGAACTACACACACACTGGAAAAAAAGAACAGTTTGTGGATGGAATCCAACCGAACCAACTGCACACATTCACTCTGACCATACTGTAAGCCAAACTGTGCCCTCCTTTCAACCCACAGCTCTAAGCTTAATTCCTAGTAGCTCAGGGCAAGGCTTGCACTGAGTGATCAAGCCTCTGGGGAGGTGTTTTCATTAAACTGGGACTGTTAGAGTGAGTCCTGATCCAATTTGACATGTGTTCTTAGAAGAATGTGAAACGTGGGCACACAAAAGACAGCAGAGGTGTGGGCTCATTGAGGAGACACCATCTGAATAGCTAGCAAAAGGCAATCAAGGAGACTGAACATGAATCTGGGCCTTCTGGCTTTAAGAACTGAAAGAAACTCAATTCCCTCTGTTTAAGTTCCACAATCTGTTGAAATATTTTAAATGTCTCTTGTTTTCATTTTTAGTGGCCAATGATTAGCGACACATATAGAGATTAATTTAACACTAGAATTATCTGTATATTTCTCTTTGATGTGCAAGTGAGTTTATGTGTAAAAACCTGAAGGTCATTTAAGGTCAATCTAACTGAAGAGCCTAGCAGAGGAGAATACACAGGTGCAGCCCATTTAGGTTACTAATTATTTCTGTGGGGAATTATAGAACTTAGTCTAGAGAACAAGTGTTAGGCATTGTGCTACTGTGGAATATACTCTACCTGAATTGTACAGGTAACGAAAATGAAGCAGGTCACCATTATGCAACCCATAGTGATCAGTGATAAGGGTGATTTCCTCACCTGGATGAAGCTAAAATTTAGCCTTCTGGGCATGAGATGTGCTATGGTTTAGGTAGGCTGAAGTCTAGCAATTTCAATATGATGGAAGCCAGAGAAAATCATACCAAATGTATTGGTGGAATTAGAGGGTCAAATAATTTTAAAAGTTGTATTTTTTCCTTCAAGAAAAGGTCTAATGTTTTCAAGGTTAGCCTCAAAGTTGTTATGTAGCCAGAGATGATCAAAGGTGACCTTGAAGATGATCAAAGATGACCTTGAACTTTTGATCATCTGCTTCTATCATACAAATGGTGGGATTGTACATGAGCAGAAAGAAGAAAGCTGTTTGTTTCAAATTTGCTTCTGTGGGTAGAACCCCGGGATCCATGCATGATAAGCAAGCACTTGATCAGCTTAGGTGCACATCTAGCAAGTAGAGTTTAGCCTTTATTTGCCAATTTAGCTTAGCTGATACACTGTAATCAATCATATTCAAACTCTGAGGTGTGTGTGTGTGTGTGTGTGTGTGTGTGTGCGCACGCTTATGCATGTGTATGTGCATGAGACACACACACACAGAGACAGACAGAGAGAGAGAGAGAGAGAGAGAGAGAGAGAGAGAGAGAGAGAACTTTAAAGTTAAGTCACAACATCCCTCATTGCCTCCTTGTCACTGGTTCTCTATTCTAAACACTGAACTAGATTTTCCAGATTACAAAATACAGTCTTCTGTCACACTTCTGAGTGTGAACCTTTCTATGGAGCTAAAGATAGTCCTTTTGAGCACCGTCTCCCACCCTTTCCTTCCTTTCCTTTCTGGCAGTCAGGATGATAATTATAATCCCTATTACTTTTGAGAAACTTTCTTTTCCACCCACATGGCAGCTGAATCCCTGGGCTCTCTGCAGCAAGCTCAGGAAAACACAAAGCCTCTCACTCATTTCCTACATCTCCCTCATTCTTTTCTTCATTCCCTGGTGGCTTTCCTTGGACCATTTCCTGAAGGCAAATACTCAATTTTCCTGTTTTTTTTTTCCCTCTTGGGAAATGTGTGGATATTAGATAAAATGCACAGGGGATGGCTTATGCCTAATTTTTCACTTGAGGTCACTGGCGTACTTACTTAGTAGAGAAGAGTTGCACGCTCTGCTCAGAGTAGCACACAATCTCTGAGCATCAGGGCACAGCAAGCACCATTTGCCTCCAATTTTGCCTTGGTGATTGTTTTCTCCAAATAATATTTTCTGAAAGCTTTCACTGAGTTAATGTTCCCAGTCAAAACAGAATATTATAAGTATTTAAACTTTTACCAAATTAACCTACATAAGATGACAAAATACAAAATCTTCAGCCTTTCCTTCTTTTACTACAGGGACATTTTGAAGTCTATAAGCCAGTGATTGCATGTCAGTTTTCCATGTAGATTTGCCTGCTATCTGCTAGAAGTTAAAAGTGTTGGTAGAAAAATCAAAGAAACGATGCTAGGACTTTTGAGGATGCTGGGAATGGCTGTGCGATGTTTCAGGGCTTTTTCTTGGTGATATTTATAGTAATTATTTGTTCACAGTATGTTATTCAGGCTCCTCCTGTAAAATTGCACGTTTTAAAATGGTGGCTAATAAACATCTAGGAGAGTTATCAAGAACACAGTTGCTCTGCTTCTCCTTGTAATTCCACCCACTACACTGTGTGGTACTATTAGCAAACATTGCTAGAAGGACAGCATTTACATGATGTTTTCCTAAGGTTAGCTTTACATTTTTTCACTTTTCTATACTTAATATTAGAATTCTATAGAAAGGAAGTTACAATTTTCTTTCACCTTTATTTTATTATTTTGTTTTTTAATAAAATTTAAAATTACACTTCCTTCCCTTGTCCCAGGCCCTCCCGCTCCACCACCACCCTTCTTCCCTCCCCCTGCTTCCCTAAGAGGGAGCAGGAGTTTTTATTATATCAATGTTGACTCCTGATATTTGTTATATTTCACAGGTTAAAACACCTTTTGTTATGTATTTTGCAGCCCCACTGCAACATTTTAGTTTGAACCTCATGGCATTTTCCTGACTCTCACACCAAGCAAGTTCTAGTTCTCTTTCTTCATAGTTTCTAGGATCGGGTCCTAATTTTCCGACACTTGTTCTTAATCAACAGCGTACCATTTCTTTTACATCAGAACAATATTTAGGAAGCAAGCTTTGGTCATTGTTCACAGGATGCCCTTGCTTCTAGGCTGTTTTGAAACTATGGAAAATTCTCTGTAGTATATTCTAGCAAACATATACAGCTGAAATCTATATTTCTGTATCTCTTGTTTGTATTTGTTCATAAAAATCATGTGATTATACAGGCTTCAATCTCCATAGGATGTGTCCACATATTAAAAGAATCTGAGAAGAAGAAAGCCATAAATATAAGACATAAAACAGGATATTTTGATAGGGTGCAAGATCAGAAAAATAATGTTAGTAGACAATTTAAAGAGGTCAATTAACCTAAGTGATAGTATTTATACTCATCTGAGAAGTGAACTAAAACTCCAAAAAAGAAAATTACTTAAAGAATTAATGATAGGATGTGGAAATGTTTAAGCTATAAATTGCTTCAAATAAAAAGGAAAGAAAAGCAATTTCAAAAAAACTTTTAATCTAACATTTCTCAATCTTCCTAGATTGTAAATTTTATTTCTCTAGGAAAAATATTTGTTTCATGAAGTAATTTTAGATTGAGTACTTAGGTGTTTTTGTATTTGCTTTAATAAATGTATAATCTTACAAACACAAATGGAATAATATGTACTATTATGCTATCAGTACTGACATTTCTTATGAGCATAAGAAATAATAATATACAGCAAAGTAAGAGCCATTTGGGACAGTAATCATACATGAATAAATGCAAGTTAGAGACACAGTGAGGCATCTTCAAATCCACCTATGACAGTTTTAGAACAAATTAAAGATGGTAAGTACTGAAGAAACTGTCATAAAATTGGAACCCTGATACTTTGCTAGTAAGACTCAAAATATTGTAATCTATTGATAAATATCCTTACATCATTCAACAAATGATTAACAGAGTGACTACATGATCTAGAAATTCTACGCAGCCTTAAAAAACCCAAAATGGATGAAATGAAAGCATGTATAACGGTAAACCAGTGCTTTTTAAAGGTTATAAACAACCCACACTGATCATGTGTTAAAGAGAAAAATGGGCCCGACGGTGGTGGCGCACGCCTTTAATCCCAGCACTCGGGAGGCAGAGGCAGGCGGATCTCTGTGAGTTCAAGATCAGCCTGGTCTACAAGAGCTAGTTCCAGTGCAGGCTCCAAAGCCACAGAGAAACCTTGTCTCGAAAAACCAAAATAAATAAATAAAAAGAGAGAGAGAAATGCAATGTGGTCTCTTCTATGGTAACATACCATCAGAATTAAGACTACCAGTTATTGTGTGTCAGTATGGACGGACTTTGAAAATGTCACTCTAAGCGATGGAAGCCAAACCAGCAACACATGGCATATGGAATGGTCTAGAACTGGCAAAAAAAAAAAGAAGCAGAAATAGATTAATTGCTGCTCAAGAATGAAAAGAAGCAAGTAGATTGTTAATAGGTTTATGTGAAATTTTTTCTAATTAAAAATTGATAGTGACAGATAATACGACTATATTGAAAAAATAAACTTTAAACATTACTGGGGGGACATCCTGGCCTATGATTTCAGACTCAGCTATGATTCTTCAATGAAATTTATGGTTGAAAGGGGAATTTACACAGTAGAAAAATAATTTTATAGGGCAACTTACTGAATTGAAATAATTATGTGAAAAACGTATTTTTAATAAAGAAAAGTTCAATGGAATATATAGAATTGATGACTTGTGTCTATATTTTACCCAAGTAGAGCAGTGCGTCAAAATAAGTAAAAAACAAAATAAATCAAAAATCAAAACCAAACAAACCAATCTGAATAAATTTTCTTCTGTATGAACAGCAGTGAAGTTGAACTAAATATTCAGCATTATAGTTCTAATACTCAATGACAAAACTGGTATGAAAAAATATTAATACACTTGATGATATCTCTATTCAAATAATTCACGTCTAATTCTTTTCTGTACTTGAACTGGAACAAATGACTGAGTATTTTTTGAAAATAAACCACCTCACCCAAGATCTCTCTACCCACTTACACTGCTGAAATTAAACACTTGTAAACATGTATTATACAAATATTTCCATTAAGAATTTGTATAAATTGCTCCTAGGGGAATCTTTTCGATCTCAGAAGAAAAGAAACACAATTAGAGACAAGATGGTGAAGTCTACTTTACAATACCAACTGAGCATTTACTGTTTTTTATTAGTGACTCCTTCTAACTACCATACTTTCTAGAAAAGAAATTATGCATTGTAATCTTTTTGCTTTAGTAATTCAGTTAAATAACAACCATTTAACTTATGGAGAAACAAACAAGCAATCAAGCAAGCAAGCAAACACAAAACCCACCTGGACCAAAAGCACAAAGTAGAATTTAGTTAGATAATCAACATTTTGCCTTCAATATTAAGTCAGTAATAGGAAGCAAAATACATCTCAGTACAGCATTTGTGTTCTAAAGCTAAAGCAATATAGTCACTCCCCAAATTTTCTTTTATCATTCAAATCAAAACAAATTCTGTATATTTGAAATGATAAAGAATACTAAAATGTTTTTATTGCTTTTTCCCAGCTACCTGAAATGCACGTAATATGGTATACTCCATTATATACATATATATATATATATTAAGTAGAAAAGCACAATTTTGATATCAATTATGTACATAAAGTTTTACCATAACATTTATTTAAGATTTTATTACTCATAAAAATCCCTTCAAGAAAATTTTATTTACTGTAAAAGTACTATTCATGGAAACTAACTATAAACCTATGAAACAATGTTGAAACTGAGAATGTTGTTTATAAAAATTATATCAAGATTAGTGAATAAGATTAATAACCAATAACATCAACTTCATTCATTCTTAGGTTTCCTAAATTGTTCATGTATTTCAAATGAAGATAATGTAAACAAAAACAAATGTAGAAATATATCTATTTGTATATTTTGGCTTACTATAGGTCTATATTACACAACTACTAATTAAATTATCTTAAGAAAAATATATACTTACTGCCCTCTAGAGGTATGAACCAGAAGTGTAATAAGTGTAGATGTAGCTGGGCATATACAGTTTAAAGCTAACATGGCGTATTTAAACTCCTCTTCACAAACAACATGATCTGTTTGAAATAAAATAGGTAAATTAGAATAATTTACCTTTTTAGGGTATTATGCTTAAATATGAAAAATAGAACAATGAATAAAACTGCAAAAGTCTCAGTATAAACGTATTTATTCTCGGGTTGTTTTTTCAGGTGCAATGCTATCCTAAGAAATACAGTTTATAAGATATAGTGCTGGAGAGTGAGTTCATCACTGGGTTGCAGGGCCATGAAGGTAAAATTCTAATCCTGACAAAACGTGGAACCTTGGTAAAATGCTGAAACTGTGCAAGGAGGAGAGCAACATCTGGTTTGAGTTGCAGTCTGGAAGACTTTTCAGGTGATTGGTGAAGTTCCTGTGAACTTGTACCACAAATCCAATAATATCGGTTTTTTAAAATCATAACCACACATCATTACACTTCAAAATTTTTAAAATATGTGGTAGGCTAACTGTCAAACACAAGTAATATGCTTTATACTATCAGAGCCAATGTAATAATCTTCAAAATCATTATTAAAATAAAAAATTGCACTGTAAATAACATAAGATTTCTAAACTCAGAGCTGCGTAGGGTCCAGTTATGAAAGTTAGCAAGTGGTGTCTAGAACTCAGTGACATGAAAGAAAAAGAGTGTGAGAAAGGATGACAGACAGGAGTGCCACCACATCTGCAGGAGACAAATCTGCCTAGCTCAAACCATATTGTCACCATATGAGAATAATGCCCTAATATGACAGTTATTTGATTTTCTACCTCAAGCATACTTTTAGAAAAGGAAATAAACTATTGTTAATCTGAAAGGAGCCATCCCCAAGCCAAGTGTTTAAACATTAGTATTAGAAATTGAGAACCTAGTAAATTTCTAAAGAGATATATTCATTCTTAGGCAGGAAATACAAATTTTAGCTAACAGAAAGAAATGAAGGGTAAAGTAGTTCGTAAAACAAACGTAAGTATCGTGCAATCTAGGCAGAGACAAGTACGAGTGACTTCAGAAATAAGGTAGCAATGGCTCTTCTACAAATTATAGCAATATGAATTCTAGTTAGTGTAGTTGAGCATATAAAAGAAAAGCTCATTGCTTTTTAGTTTTAATTTTGTTTAAATGTTGCTTTCATTTCTCTTTGTTACAATTCATGTGAGAAATATTACACTAGTTACACATCAGGATTTAATCAAATTGGCATGATGTATCTGCTAATAACTACTGCATCTCTTTTAACTCCCTTAACCATTTTCTCCCTCCCTCTCTTCCCCTTTCCGATTATCAGTCTGTTTAAATGGAAGTTGAGGAGGATTGTATATGTGCATAGCAATGATATTTAATGTTTTGCAAAAGGGGATCAGATTCTAACTCCAATTTGAATATTGAGATCTGTACTGAATATTTGCAAAAGAACAGTGTATTTAAACCACCCTCTCAATATTTCTCAAAATAATTCTTGAATGTGCATGTCTAATCTGTGAGAGAAAAGTAACAAAGCTGTTAAAAGGTAGAATGCAGTTGCTTTAGACTCATATTTTAAAATGCATAGGGGACCATGATTTTAAACTAACACTTGCAACATATGAGCTGCGAAAAATATACACATTTCATAACATAAGACAGGACTTTTAAAAATCCAAACTCTAAGAGAAAATTTGGATGTTTGATTACCATATGCACCACCACAAGCAGTTATTGATTTTCACTAAAAGGCATAACCATATTTGGTCAAATAGAACAACTTGAAAACTAGTACATGGGTGATGCTTTGGAAATGTTTCATCATGTTTTCCTTCAATAGTTAAAAGTGAGGTATTGAGGCCATTCTTTGTTCAATAGATATCAGAATTTTAACGAATGACTATGGGGTAATTATATGAAAAGCACTTTTTTCATGCAAAGCTGTATTAATCTTTATTCTACTAATACACTAAAATTCACACACGATACCTTTTCTCAGATAAAGACTTGTAGTACCCATCAACCCTTCAAGCGTAAAGCACATCTGCTACCAGTCCACCACACAAACATAAAGTATGATCTGCAGTATTTCAGTGTCACATGCTGAATTATTTACTGGGGATAAACACATGTAGAATAAAATGTACTTTACTGTCTTTAGGATAGCATGTGACTCACTGATATTACTTCAAGATATTCAATCACTATTTACTGCTAGTGATAGCATCTATTACTGGTGTGGCTGTTAGTGCAAGCCTCCCTCTTTATATTGCATTTTCTTGTCTATTTTACTTCAACACTTATATAGGAACAATTCATGCTTCATTATTATGCATATCTACCTAACTTTTTTAGTAAAAGAAGTGTTAAAAGTACTTACTGTACAAAGAAGGTACACAAGGCCAGCAAGAACGAACAATGAATAAAGAACTCCTTGTTCAACAAGGAAAGCTTAATATAGAGGACTAATTTCCAGATATACAATGAACACCAAAAAATCCTAGATATCAAGAAAACAACCCAATTTAAAAATAGGATGCAGATCTAAACATAAAATTTTCAAATGGCTGGGAAACACTTAAGTATCTTAAACATGCTTAGGTATCCTAAAGCCAATCAATATTACTTTGAGGTTTCATTTTACACTAGTCAGGATGGCTAAGATCAATAAAACGAGTTATGGGTCACAGTGGCGAGGATGTGGAGTCAAGGCAATGTCCATAGATTGCTGGTGGGACTGCAATTTTTACCATTACTATGGAAATAAGTGAGGTGGTTTCTCAGGAACATGGAACTCGATCTAGCTCCAGATCCAGCTATAACAATCTTGGGTACGTATCCAAAGGACATTTCACAGTACCACAGAGACACTTGTTCAGCAATGTTTATTGCTGCTCTGTTAATAATAGCCAGAAAGTTGGAACAACCTAGATGCCCTTTATCAGATAAATGAATAAAGAAAATGTGCTGCATTACACAATGGAGTATTATTTATCCTTTAAAAGTTGAAATCATGAAAATCTCAGGTAAATGGATGCAACTAGGGAAAAATAACCCTACCCTCAATAGGTAATCCAGACCCAGAAAGACAAATGTGGTACTTATTCACTTAATATGTGGGGAATAAACAAACAAACAAACCAAACCTTTTTTTTTAAAGCAAAACCTTTTTTTTTTGATATAAGAAATTTCCTTATATGGGGGCTAGGGACATGACTCAGTGGATAAAAGAACTAGTTATGCAGCCATGTTTTTCTAAACCCAAGTCCAAGTACATAAAAAACAAAGGAGCAAAGGAACCAGGTTGTCCATGTGTTTCTGTGATCCCTATGTAGGGACAAGGATACTGAGCACTGAGCAACTAGCCACGAGCTTCGGGTTCAATAAAAGGACTTATCTCAAGGAATGAATCATAGAGTGATAGAGCAAGACTGTTGATGATCTCTGACTTCCACATTCTACATACATGAATCACAAAGACAAAAACACTACAGTCTATACACACACACAAACACACACACATACACACACCTTGCCAGCGAAGGAAACTCAGAGTTATTCTTCTGGACTAAGGGCATCTCCCTAACGTGATTTGATGTCATGCAAGTCACCTGTGCTTTGAAACCTGCTAACCTCCTTAATCGTGCTGACCAGTCAGGCCAGCCAATCATATGTAGTATTAGTAAATTAAAACTCAGTAAAAATAGAATCGTTAAAAGCAACTGTGATTGCTGACTAGAATGCTGGGCATGATGACAGGCTTTCATTGTCAGCACTATTCTCATTGCTCAGGCTTCTTCACGTGTCAAGTGGATTCTCATAATTTATAAAACATGTGGGTATTTGGAAAATCCTCAGCATACCACTCACCAACAGTCAGAACTTAGACAACTTCCTAACATAATGCAACACTCCTGTGTACCTTCTGTGTCATATGGCAGCTAAAAATGTTCATCTGTAACAACAGGAGGAAAGGCAGAACATACAGGGATGAATACAAGCTGGGGTGTCCTTGTGGATGTTTATTCAAGTTATTCTTTTATTACTATGGCTGTATTCACTTAGTCAAATAGATGGTGATGATTAGGAAGAAGGTGGCAAACTAGAGATTGCAGATAATCTGTTGTTTCTTGTGTTTTTTCCCTTTAGTTTCACTAAAATGCAGGAAAGTTGGGCCAGGAATATTGCTCATTTGGTAAAGTGATTGTCTTACAAACATCCAGACCTAATTTCAATCCCAAGAGTACACGGGGAAAAAAAAAGCCTGATGAAGTGAGCCACACATTGAAGCCTGGCACATGAAAGCAGAGATAAGAGGATCAGTGACTGCTGACCAGTGAACCTAGCCTCTTTGATAAATCTCAGGCCATTGAGACCTACCTTCTCAAGCACCAAAGAGTACAGTTTTCTGAGAAGCACATCAAAGATTGATTTCTGGAGTCCATCACAAGCACATCCACATACACTCATACAAGTGATCTGATATGAGGAAAAGGAAAGGGGTTTCTCTTTAATAGGGAGAGAATGAATTTATCCATGAGAAGGAGGGATGTGGGAAAAAGAACAGAAAGTGTGTCTGCAAAAGCCACAAGGTATCATAATGTGTTAATTATTTAGTTTTAAAAAATTCCTATAATATATACAACTCCAATTCCACGTAGAAAGTTTACTAATGAAACTGACAGTTCTCTCTGCAAGAGCCAAAGACCACCTAACAAAAACACCAATATCATACAAGTTTGTTTAGAGACAGTCCAAGATACTTTGAGGCTCTTGTGAAAAGGTATTGCTTCCCTGATTTCTTGCTCAGTCTGTTTATATATATCAAATGCCATCTGTGTATAGACAGGCAACTTACTTGTGTTAAATTTGTATCCTATACTTTACTGAATATGTTTATAGCTTTAGAAGAATCCTGGTTGAATTCTTGGTGTACTTTATGTATAAAACCAAATAATCTTTGAATAGGGATCCTTTGACATCTTTTTGTCCTATTTTGTCTTTCTTTCCCTTCCTCTGGACACTTAGTTCAATTACCTTATTATTCCAACTGGGACTTCAAGTACTATATTGAATAGGTATATAGGGGAAATCCTTTGTTGTAGTTGGAGGCTGCTCATTTGGTTCCCAACTGCCCAGACCTGAAATAATTACATAGTGTATCAATCAAAACACTGCTTAGTCTATTACTTAGGCATATTACTAACTAGTTCTTATATCTTAAATTAAACCATTTCTATTATTTTATATTTTACCACGAGGCTCGTGATTTACCAGTAAGTTTCTGTCTGGTGACCTGCATCTGTCTCCTTCAGCAGCTACTTTGTTTCTCTCTGACTCCACCTTCTTTCTCTCTATTTATTCCATTTAGCTCATTTACATTTGACCAAATTAAACATACTCTACCATTTATCCTATCTTCATGAGTCTAAAGTTTTATATATGATCTGTCTTTTATAATTATAGCTATCTTTCTTCAACTCCATCAAATACCGCAGAAGGATATAATATTACCTAAGTAAACAGAAAGTGCATCGTAATCGACTTCCAAATTGACAGAGACATCTCACTGCCTGAGCAGTCACCCAAAGTTTTTCTGTAATATTGGGGCAACCATTTTTCAACCTACAGGCTCTTAGTATCGGGCAGACATTTCTATGAAGGAGGAAATTTCAAAGATCATTCCACCTATATTGGCAGTTTCTTAGTCACTTTCAAAACAGCTTCTTTATTAACCAATGGTTATCAAACATTTTCACAATATATAACAAGTAATCCCATATCACTTTGTCTGATACTAATAGAAATGCTGTGAGTTTATCTCAATTTAAGATGATATTGACTATAGACTTGCAGTTAATTGCTCTTATTTTGTTGAGGTATATCCCTTATATATTTGTTGTCTCAGGGATTTTTATCATGAAGAGATGTGAGACATAGCCATAGACCTTTTCTTCATCTAATGAGGTGATCATGTAGCTGTTCTCTTTTAGTCAGCTTATGTGGTAGATTACATTTAAAAATTTATATATGTTGACACCATCCCTGAATCAATGAGATAAAATCAATGTGATTGTGGTATATAATATTTTGATGTGTTGAATTCAGTTTGCAAGTATATTATTGAGAATTTTTGCATCTATGTTCATTAGGTATATTTAGTCTATACATTTTTTTTGGATATATCATTGGTTTTGTTAGGTGGGTAATAGTGACTTCATAAAAAGAAATAGGATATATTCCTTCTGTTTCTATTTTGTGGAATAATTCGAGGAGTAACACCTATGCTAGTGAATATTGTGTGATGTGAGATTTCCCTCTGTTGTATATCATTGGTTAATAAAGAGCTGCTTTGGGCCTATTGCAGACCTATAGGGTAACAGCACTGGGCAGGGGGAAACTAAACTGAATGCTGGGAGAAAAAAGAGCAGAGTCTAAGAGAAGCCATGTAGTCCTGATGGAGCCAGACTGAGCATTATATGATAAGTCACAGCCACATAGCAATACACAGATTAATAGTAATAGGTTAAATTAAAATGTAAGAGCAAGTCGATAAGAAGTTAGAGCCAATAGGTCAAGCAATGCTTTAAATAATATAGTTTTTGTGTGTTTATTTTAGGGGCGAGCAGCCAGGAACCAACAATCTGGCCTTCTTACAACAAATAGGTGCTCATGTGCCCAACTAAAATCCACATAAAATCTGAGAGGGGGACGGGCGGTGGTGGCCCTCGCCTTTAATCCCAGCACTCAGGAGGCAGAGGCAGGTGGATCTCTGTGAGTTCGAGACCAGCCTAGTCAACAAGAGCTAGTTCCAGGACAGACTCCAAAGCTACAGAGAAACCCTGTCTCAAAGAACCAAAAAAAAAAAAAATCTTAGAGGGCTTAGAAAGGAATTCTAGACACAAAAATATAGAGTTTAATACAACTTCTTACTGTTTGCTGGCAGCATGCTGCAGCTCCATTAAGAATAGTTTTCCTGATTCAGCTGTGGCAGAAAAAAGGTCGTGCCATTTTGAAATGCCATCTTTTGGTCCATGCTGCCAGCTTGACCTCTGGCTCTTTCAGGAGGATGAGCCAAATGGAGTTTGTGAATAACATGCTACGGCTGGCTTGGTGGCAACATGGGCCAGCTGTGTGCCTAGAGGTGAGGCACTGTGCAGGGCTCTTGGAGGCAGCAAGCGGCTCCACCATGCTGGACTGTGCGGAGCAAGCAACCAGTATTGTTCTACTTTAGTAATGCCACATCTTAAGATTTTAAGAAGCACTTTGCACTTTAAGAAGCGCTCCTGTACATTAAAGAATTACAAATACACAAGAAGATAGATTCAAACATAAAAGACCTCTAAATGAGTCACAGTGTTGGATGAATGTACTTAGGCATGTAAGGTAGAAGAAAATGAGTATAGAGAGTTATAAAGGAAATTAAATGATTTATAAAAAATACAAAACAAAGTCTTTAAAGAGACAGAGTACAGAAATATTAAATACATAGAAAAGTAATACAGTAATGAAAATAAGCCATGTAAAGATGGACTATACACAGAGAGTCTGGATTATGTATATTATTTTGTTTTCTTTGGATTTTTTGACTGCAGAGAGACATTTGATTCTGGGAACTGCTAAGCTAAACCAACATATATGTTTTAAAAGTTTCTTGATTTCAAGTTTGAGTCTATGGGTATGTTGCTTTTGAAAAGAGGTTCTTCTTTTGTTTCCACAATGAAGGAGAAACTGTGGATTGCTCCGAGACTAATGTGGTTTGATGGACCAAGAGCCCCTGAAAGGATGCCTTGAATATCCCTCAAAAAATTACTTCACCCAATAAACAGCAGGAAGAAGTTTGGAGAAGAACTATGCCCAAATTCCCAAATATTGTTCATAAATGTTTGCTTACATTTAAAGGGGAATATGCTATAGAGATTTTCAATGGTATGAATCTTGCTTTATTGATAGAAATTTAAGGTCAATTATGTTATATGTATATTTCTGCTCTTGATTAAGGTATTGTGTTTCTATAACTCATTTAATAATATAACATGTAATTAAGAAATACAGGTTAATAGATAGTCATCTATAAGAGTCAAGCTTATAGTCATGTTAGATTTTCTAGATGTACAGAGATGTATTTCAGGTAGATAGGGATTCTTCAAATCTTTCAAAGACTACAGAGTATGGCATTTAAAATGTTCTAAGAAATTAGGACATTTCATGACAATGAGACAGAGTTGCTCCTGACAACACCAATCTACTTCAAGAGGAATATGAGAATCACAGAGGCTTTTTAATGGAGTTTGTTAGCCATTTGAGCAAGAAACTGCTCTTGCCTGGACTTGTGATGAACTGGACATACAGAGAAATGAGTGCTGAACTTGCCTAAAGGTGAGACAATCCATTGGGCTTCCTGCTTTATGAAAGAGTCTGTTAGATATTCTGCAGGACACAGAAAAAAGTCACTGACTAACTGCCAATATAGGTGAAACTGTTTTTGAAATTTCCTGCTTCATGGAAATGTCTTCCAGATACTATGGACCTCCTTACTAAACTGTGTAAAGAACTATCCTACCAAAATCAAACTATAGATTTAATGAAACTCCATCAATATTATAACAATGTTATTTTTATACATTGAAAAAATACTAAATATTCTATGGAAACATAAAAATGATATCCAGAACAAGCTTCAAATATAAAGGAACTGTTGGAAGCATCACAATTCCAGATTTCATGTTATATAACAGAGCTATAAAAGTAAAACCAGCAAGTATATACATAAAAACAGACACATTGATCAATAGAATTGAATTGAAGACTAGACATAAGCACACACATATACGTTAGTTACAAAAAATCCAAACATAAACACTAGAGAAAGACAGCATATCCAACAAATGATGGCCGTCAATCTGAATTATAGAAGAGTGTATATAGGAGAATGAAAATAGAATGACACCTATCACCCTGCACAAATCTCAATTCCAATTGTATTTAAGACCTCAGCATAAAAGAGGATGTCCTAAATCTGACAGAATTGAAGTCTTTAACTCATTGGCACAAGAAAAGACTGGTTGAAAAAGACACTGATAACAAAAGTAGTCTACAGTTAATAATTGGTACCTCATGAAGTTTCTGAACAGCAAAGGACAACATAATTCAAACAAATGGATAGTGTACAGAATAGAATAAATATCTTTACTAGGCCTAAATATGACAGAGGATTAAGTCTAGAAAAAAATAATGAAAAATACTAGGCAACATAAAAATTAATTGCCCAATTTAAAAATGTGGAACAGAACTAACCAGTCTCAAAACATGAAACAAATGGCTGAAAACCACTTAAATAAATACTCAAAATCTTTGGCCATCAGGGCAGTACAAATTAAAACTACTTTGAGATTTTATCTTACTAAAAACAGAATGGTTAATTAAGATCAGGAAATAAATACTGCGGAGGTGGGTAGCACACGACTTTATTTCAGCACTCATGAGTCAGAGGCAGGCATATCTCTATGAGTTCATGGCCAGGCTGGTCTTAAATTCAAGTTGCAGGAGAAGCACCAAAACGCTACACAGACACCCTTCCTCAAAATCCAAAAACAAAGGAAAGATTAATAAGCAAATGTCAATATATACTTGTGAGTGTATTGAGAATGGTGAACCCTTAATCATTACTGGATGGAGTACAAATAGTACAGTCAATATGTAAATATGTATGGAAGGTCTTTAGAAATCTGAAAACTGATCTGCTACAAATTCAGCTATACAAGACTTAGGCACCAAAGTGCCTCCATTCCAGAGATAGATCCATGTTCAGAACTGTTCTGTTCATGAGCTCTAGAATTGGAAACATTCTAGATATCTATCAACTGATGAGTGGATAATCAAATACAACTTATAGATATAATATTATCCAACTGCTAAGAAAAATATCAAATTTTCAAGAAAATTGATAAAGTTATAAACACAGATTCTGAATGAACTAAGCCAGATCCTAAAAAACCAAATATTGCAGGTTCTCACTTATATGTGGATGCTAACTTTTAAAGTTTAGAAATGTGTGTTTAAATCCAAATAACTGCAAAGAGTACATAGCTTAGAAAAAAAAAGGAGAAAGAGGGGAATCTTCCAAGTAGGGTAAATATAATATAGTGTGATAGAGAGACAAAAGAAGCTATAGTAGTAAGATTAATTGAGGAGAGGAATGGAAGGACAGAGTAAGAAAAAGGAATATGAGGAGACAACTAATACTAAAGTACCTTTAAAAAGATATATGGATGCCTACTACTACAGCCTCTTGAGAGTTATATATGATAGCTTCCTATGATATATATATATATATATATATATATATGTATATATATATATAAATATATATATATATATATAAAAGTATATATATATAAAAGTAACTTAAATGTAATCACCACATAAAGGGAAAACAATGCCCCGAATAGACATCTTATGCCATTGAGTAAAATTTCCAGTGTCAGGGAACAGATTACATATTTTTGAGTCATTGAACAAAGATGTCTCATAGACCCTCCCTCCAAAAATATCACGCATTACAATTATGTTTCAGTTAAGTGTCTTTAAATGTCTGCATCATTTTATTTTCCATGCTTTTGTATGACTTAAAGCTGCATTATTTTCCCATATCGTTGCTAGGTAACAGTTCTTCGGAAAACAGTAAACAGAAACACTAAGGAAACCATCCCAGCTATGAGTTTTGATTATAGAAATCAAACATCTTTTAGGAAAGACATATTAGACAAAAACAAAAACAGAGTCAAAACAAAAACAATGTTATTCATTTTCTTTCACAGAGTAAAATCTTATTACAAATGGTGACTGAATAAACAGCAATGTAAATTTTCTCATGTTTCTTGCTCAATAGATTCTGCTTTTAAGTGTGAGTGTACTGAGAGCTATGAAATACACATATTCTTCTGGTGAGAACATATATTATACAACAATTTTGTGAATTTTATTTCAATCCTATTGCATCACTCAGTAAAAATAACTGCGTGTATTCACATATCATAGATTGTGCCAGTTTAACTACTATACTACATTCAAATGCTAAATTGCTAAAAACTGATTTAAGTAAACTTTTCTGTCACAATTTATACATATAAACATGTTGATTAAATACATTAACATCTTCTCAGTTTCAAATTTCCAAAATTCTTTAAAATGGCTTTGCAATTAATTCATTAATACTGTATTTAAAAGGATATTTGCATTTTTATAATTATTTAATTATATTAAATCTGTAGTTTTGCATGCATCATACTAATTAATCAGAGTATTATGTATTAGTTATAACATCTAATATTAATATTATGTCACAACTCCTGTCCTCAGAAATGTCATTTCTTGATTTTCCAACTAAAGAATTTCTTGATTATTCTATAGTAGAATGAAATAAAATTCATGTAGCCTCATATTATAATAATACAAAAGAATATTTCCATTTTTATAATAGATAAGGCATATATATATATATGCCAACATATTTTTAAATATTACAAGACTCTATGACATAGTATATGTTAAAGGTATTCAGGTATGAATTCAGATATTGAGAAGGGAAATATAATTCAATTTATTTGAAACTGACTAAAACTACTGCTTCAAACTACACAGAATTCTAAGTAGCTTTCATTTTAACCAATCAAAGAGTCAAAGAGATGGCTAAGCTTAGCAGTTTTTCTTCATCTGAAGCATATGACAGGTAAAACTCCTTGTATGATGGGAAATAGCAGCATCTGCTATTAGATGGGAATGATATAAGCATGACCATTAAGTTTTCCAGACACATACCATGTACTGGGTGATTGGGAGGAATATAATTTTATGTGCTCTTGAAATTAATTTCAATTTTTTTCAAAAGCAATTGCAACTGGAATAGGTTGCTTATACGTCAGACTCAAAGATATTTTGAAAGATCTCATGAAGGAGTTTATAACACATAAATAATAAGTGGCAAATGTTCAGAAGTAAGTATTTGTAGATTCTCAAATATTTATAATGGATTTCTTGTATGCCATGATGAAACAAGAAAAAAAAACAGCATTAAATAAATGATGCTTAAACAACAATTATAAGAACTCATAAAAATAAGATAGTAGAAAGGAAAAGAAAACAAATATAGGTAATTTTACCAGTAGTCAAATTAGAGAGTTAAAAGGTATCTACTTGTTCATGAAAACTAACTACGAAATCTGAAGATCAAGGAACAAGAAATAAACAGGTGGTGGTGGTGGTGGTGGTGGTGTGTGTATGACATTTATCATAATCAATAGTAGCCAGTAAATATCTGTCAAGTGAAACTTGTCTCTGAGACACTCTCTTCAAAACACTATACCAGGAGCTTCGATGAAGTAAAAAAAAATCATTTGGACTATTTTAAATGAAATAGCAAGTACAAGATAAAGATGTGATACTGAGTTCAGATCTCATAAGATCTAAAGTGTTTAAATGAGACTGGAGGACATGGATATGAGGTATAAATGGCACATTTTCTATCACATGCATTTTAGTTTAAGTCTCAGAAATTAATTTTCAATAGACAGAAATGTATAATTTTCTGAATAAAATAGTCTATTAAGGATTACAAAAATAACATAATTCTAATGGTTTCCAAAATATAATTTAAAATTGAAAACACAACACATGTTGTTCTGTATAGACTCAAAAGAATACTTCATTTAGAATTAGGGCTTTGAATGATAGTGTTTGGAAAACTACACTTAGTCTCAGATGAGAGTACCTTTAAGCATGCATAATAAAAGTATGTATTTTTTAGGTTTATGGAAATAGACAGTGGGTGAATACATGCTCTGATGTGAGTCTATACATTTTCATTATGTAGAGAAGACACTGTGACTTATCAGATCCCTTAGACAAGTGCTTCTGTGGGTCACAACTCCATTGGGAGTCAAATGCCTAAGACCATAGGAAAACACAGGTATTTACATTACGATTTAGAACAGTATCAAAGTTACAGTTATAAAGTAGCAATGAAAATGATTTTGTGGTTGAGTTAACCACAACATGATGTGGCAGGAAATAAAATTATTCTGTTTTGATATTTCTTATTCATTCATCAATTCCCCAAGTTTTCAGTAAAGTACAGATATAGATCCTTTCATTGATCCACTTCTCATATATATGCTTTACTTGTTTTCCTGTCGTATTGTATAGGCTAGGACTGTCACTGCTACAGGGAATATAAGTAGTAAAAATAACATTATACGTTCTCTAGGTATTAGAATTAACTATTTACCCTACAGACATTAAGCATTAACAGACACCAGTGTCAGAGTTTTCTTTCCATCAGGCATAGCTATTGAGTACAATGCATCCTACATTTTAAAAAAAATCAAATCTTCCTGCTGCATCTACTGAGACTATCATATATAGTTTATTTTCCATCTTAACAGGGTAAAGACGTAAATTTTAACTGATATTTAGTTATTTTAGCTCTAATACAATAGAGAGATAAACCCCGCTTGCTCAAATTGTATTCTTTAATGTTCATGCTTATATGTATGATTTTATATTGATTTGTGGAATATTTTTTCACATTCGTTCATATGAAGAGTAAGATTATAATTTGCACCTGTATGGGTTCATGTGTATGTGTAAGTGTGTGTGGTGTATAGGCACATATTTGTGGATTTTCACACGTATGCAAGCCAAAAGATGTCAAGTATCTTGAACCATCACTCCACCATTTTCCTTTGAGATAGGGTCTGTTCCTGAAACTGCAGATAGGTCCAAATCTGTGTCTCTGTTCACCACAGTGCTGGAGAAATAAGTATACAAGTTCTTCTTGTGTGGGCAAGAGTACTCTTACCTACTGAGACACCTCTCCACACCTGTCCTACAACTGTCTTCAATTTTTTTTACATTCACTGCATTAAATAAGTCTTCATAAAATTAAAAGAAAATTGTCCTCTGTTATTTACTTTTGGGATGTAAATTTGTGCAAGACAGGATGATCTCCTCCTTGACAACTGACAGAAGACCCTACTTATTTATATTTTTATATTAATTATTTGAATATTACTTTATAACCTATTTATATTTAATATTTATTCTTTGAAAATGTAGTTAATTACTTTGGTAGTATCCATCAGATAACTTGAAGCCTTGACTTTTAATTGTTGTTTACTCACTTTTGATCTCTGCAATGACACTTCATTGTTTGACAGAATTCTTATATGATATTAAAAATTCTGGCCCTCTAATATGCATATATTTTCTAATAACCATGAGAGCAGACACTCACTGCACATATTATCGTGATGCACATCTATACACCAAAGGTAAGTTATTTATCTTCCAGTTCAATGAACAGATTGAATCTTACAAAGGTGCTGCCAGTCCCTAGTGTTAAAGAGCTGAAGCTACAATAGATGTCACCATGTTGCCTTGAAGAAACAAATTAAAATCTTTATATGGACCACATGTGGAGAATGGAATATTACTTCTAGAAGAAGAATCCTAAGTTCTTGATCAGTCAATAACCCCTACCTCCTAACACTTTGGAAAGAAAGTCTATCCTCAGATGAAATGTTTCCACCGCTCACTCTTGATCAGTTATCTCATGAGAAATTATAAAACTAAAGGGAAAGTAATTCATATCATTTTAAATTGACATTAGAATATTATTTTAATACATCTCAGGGCAAAAATAAACAAATAAATTTAAAGTAACTTCATTATATGAATCATTCAGTATTTCTGGACACTTCTCTTACCAAATGTCCATTGTCCCTTCCATCAAGAAAGCAATATCTTGATTGAGAGAGCGATATGGAGTTAGCAAGAAACCTGGCTCTAGAAAAATGCCCAAGAACCCACAGGGATGATACCAGCTAAGACCCTAAACAATAGAGGAGAGGGTGTCTGAAATGACCTTACCCTGTAAGCAGATTGATGATTATTTTAAAGATCACCATAGAACCTTCGTCCAACAACAGATGGGAACAAAGATAATGACCCACATCGGAGCACTGGACTGAGCTCCCAAGATTCATTTGAAGAGTGGAAGGAGTGAGACTATGAGCAAGGAATTCAAGACCATGAGGGAGTCATCCACTAAGACGGTTTTCTTGAGCTGATGGGAGGTCACCAACTCCAACTGGAATGAGAGTGAACAAGCATGGGAACAACCAAGTTCCTCTGAAGGGGGTTGACAGCAGACTGAGGGCCACTGATAGTGAAACTGGGATGTGTCTCTACTGCATATAAAGGCTTCATGGGTTCCTATTCTCTTTGGATGTAAATCTTGCTCAACCTAGATGTAGTAGGGAGGGCCTTGAACTTTCCACAGGGCGGGGTGCATGGCACTCCTTAGGGTTGGAAGGGTGGGGAGGAGGGTCTGTGGAAGGAGAGGGAGGGGAATGGGAGGAGGGGAGAGAGTGGGAATTTGGGTTGGTATTTTTTAAGTAATAATAAAATATTAAAAAAAGATAAAGCAGAAAGGATGAAAAAATATTTTGTGCCAATAGTGACCAAAAGGGATAATTATTTTGTATATGATAAAATTGAAAACAAAGTATGTCACACCAAATAAAATTATCTTTTTAAAAAATGTTTCTGAGTGTGAAATTCTCCCTGATATCTTGTTTTCACAGAACCTTTAGATTTTTCTCTTTATGGAGTAAAAAACTAACATCCAAATAATATATATAGGAGACATTTACTTTTCAGTTCTCCTTGTCTTACTTATGGATTCTTTAAGAATTCTTCCATTTATATTTCAACATGAAACTTATTTCAACATATACATCCAGACAGAAACTACTTAATACATTTTGAAGTGTGTTATATTACATAGTACAAAATTATATACTATTAACTCTAAATATCCTTATTAGAACTCTATGTTTTCTTATGATTTCTGTACAATGCAGTGAAAACACACTGGGAGTCAGGCATTGCACAATCCATGGATAGATGAAGCGTAGCAGATTCACAGAATCTAATGTAGAGTCACTGATGCAGCTATTAATCAACCACCAAATAGATTTGTTAGAAATCTTATTAACTGTGAAGAATATAAAACCTTATAGTTGCATAGAAAAAACAATGCTTCCTCAATCTCCTCAGTTCTCAAAATTGATGAAGAAATAAATGAAATGGTTTATGAGTATGTCTTCACTCTCTGTCTATTTTCACAACCTCAATTAAATTTCTCAGCATCTTTCACCTGAACAGCCCTAATAGATTCCTAAGTAATCACTCCCTAGGGTGCTTTTTAACCTCGCCACTTCACTCCATATTCCCTGGAGTGACTTTTTATCTAGTTAAAATTGTATGTGCTTTCCTCTGACGGTTGTTAACCTCTCATTGTTTCCAGAAAACTTCCCATTTGTTAGTAAATGATAATTATTAAGGTACAATTTTAAGTGTTTTTGAAAAATAAGACTGTTCAAGACAATCAGTAATAAGTAAATAAAACATCTCATAGTATCTGTCACTTACTGTTTGCTTACACCGAAATATTAAAGAGTTTTCCTGGGGAAAAAATTATTCGAAGAAATCATCAAGAACTAGCCACAGAAACTAAAGCATATAGATGGAAACATGATAGAGTTAAGCCTCCAAAGAGATAGTGACTAGAAACAGTTTCCTGACATCTTACTTCACTCATAATTTTAGAATATGACACAAATGAAATGAAGTTTCTTCCATGCACATTTATCAGTCATACTGTGCACACTTATCATTAGTGCAGACAACAGATTTCTCTTACAAGGAGTTCCAGATGCATTTTGAACAGTAAATAAAGGAGAAAGAACGAACAAGTAACTACTCTTCACAAAGCATGCGAAGAAAAGAATGAAGTCATCAACTGTCAGCCCTGAACAGAATGCATTGGCAATTTTCCAAATGTGACAAAATATTTTACTGTGCACAAAAGCATGAGTGTGTGTGTTTGAGAAGTATACAAACATTTCAAAATTGTAAGAAAGGAATCATAAAAGTGCTATAAATTAATTAAATTATAAATGGCCTACAAAAACACTACCTGATAAACCTAATGTACTATACTAATTTATTCAGGTGTTAAAAAAGTTAGTTAGGGGGATGGCTAATTTATAAAAGCATATATAAAAATTGTAAAGGTCACTAAGATGAAAAAAATGCTATATTTTTTAAAAAATTGACAAGCAAAAATGATATCCAGGAATATATTTTACTTAAAAAATATATAATCATAACTTATTTTTAGACAAAACATGCATGTTATATAAGATACAAAATTTATACTCTGTAGAAAACTGAACGTATACATGAGTTCTTTGTAATAGTTAGCATATCTAAATTTAAATGTATTTCAATTTAAAGTATCTAACAAAAAATTACAAGAAGGAATGTTCAGAAAATACTGAATTTTAAAATGTAGAATTAAAAGGGTATTGCAAATATTAAAAAACATGAATATGCACTAGATGGATAGCATTACTATTAACCTGTTCATGCATTAAAATTGTTAGTATAGCTCTATGAAGCTGAACAGACTTCTTCTCTGGCGAATCTTGCTGAAGTACGAATCTGTTGTGTTCATACATGGATTTATGTGTATATGTTTATGTATGTTTATATATGGATGCCTGCGCATGTATATCTCTGTAGATATGTGTGTCTAATAGTCATGTATCTACACATGTATATATCTAAAAATATGGGTATGTGTGTCTGTGTATGTGTATTTATGCACAGAAAGATTAAACAAATAAAAATATTGTTAATAATCAGCAAATGTAGACTGAACAAATACATTCATTACTTAATAACTTGTAAAGTGCAAGCTGAATTTTTCAAAACAACAAAAGATTCTCTAGATAGTACTGAACATGGCCTTCTGTTGAATTGTTTGTGTTCCATCTAGAAACATCAAGAATTTCAAAGTTCTTATGTTCTATATTTTGAAAGTACAGACATTCAAGGCGTTGTGTTCTTAAGCAGGTTGCAGAAGCAAAGTTTAAGATAATGTCTATGTGGGTGTGACATGGGAAATGAGAAATCACTCTGCTTGAAAATATCACACTTTACCATTTGGAGAAAGTCAAGCCTGCACAACCATATGCTATTTAGAAACAGCTAAGTTAATTTCCAATATTTATATTGCTTGGAGACAGTCCACACTCTCTTTTCTGCGTGGGCAAAAGTGAGGTACTGAAACATCTAAGGGTTCACAAAAAAGAAAAAAAAATCCACATAGTGTCTAAGATGAAATATAATCTTCAATATTTTTATCAAACTATTTCTCCATAAGAGTTGTATGCATGCATTATTTACAATATCTTTGAAACTGTAGTCATGCTAATAAAAATTTATGACTTATAACACTGTCAAAAGAACTGTTAAATGTATATTTACTTTTGTTCACATCTATTTTCTTATTGTAATTATGCTTTGTAATTAGTGGAGAGCTAACTCCCACAACTGTAGTGAATGACTCATACTTCAGATTTGTTGTAGTTGTGAAGTAGAAAGTGTTTCATTCAGTAAACACTTAGAAATATGGGTTTGATTTTCATTCATTAACTACAGTCATATTATGTTACATACAAAATATCTTAATACATCAAAAATAAAATTTACTGGGAATTCATAATTTCATTAGCTAATTGGGTTTTGCAATCTTTTCTCTGACTTAAAAGCAGATGAGAAAAAAAGAGATATGAATGTGTACAGAGAATCTAAGATTTTACTGGGGATAATGGGATTAGATAGTTACCCTAAGCTTATCTGCAGTTCATCCCTATAACACTATTCTACAACATTCATCCACCTTGCAATTAAATGGCAAGTAACTTCATCAGCCTAAGAAAGAAAGTCTTGTAGATGAAGCTCATGAGTAAGAGAATGCAGTGTTTGTAAAGCTGATTGGAAGTCATTCAAAGTTTTCTCCTTTCTAGCAGGAAATATAGGCAACTCCCTCCCCCCGCCTCGTTCCTCTTATAGTATGTACAGTGTCTGTCTGTCACTTTGTGTGTCTGTGTCTGTCTGCCTGCCTGCTTCTGTTGGTCTGTGCACATGTGTTTCCAGGCATTTAAATAAGTTTGGAATGCAAACAGAAAAGGCAATTATGATATTTATTTCAGTATGACTAAATGTTCTGTAGGTATATGTCTTTGTATGAACTTTTGTTTTTGCATTTTTCCAACAAGGGTTTTTCAACTGAGAAGTAATTTATGAGGCCCTCAACAATATGGAGGCATAAATTTTCTGTGGATGTTTTTAGATTCAATATTGACCAGGAGAGGCTTTACGAGAATTATTGGGTACACATGAGGTAAATAGATAATATAAGATGTCAAGCACCACATTCTCCATCACTCTTAGTTACAGAATGCTGTAATCATCTATGTTATAGGCTTCAGTGCCAATTGTAACAACACAAAATTACATTACTGAAAATTTTTCTCAATGAAATAGATTTAACATAACCAAACTAAATTCCCATTTGAATTTAGTCTATCAGAATCTGACAAAAATAACCCAAAAATGAAAAAAAAAAGTTCAAAAATTGATTGTAAAAGAAATTTAGCATTTCTTCATTTGAGCAAAGAAACTGTTAAGTTTCACCTGACATCGGAGGTATGAAAATATGTACAAAATAGTAACTACTGTTGGGTACCTTCTGGGAGATACCCATCAGGCAGCAGGAGAGATGGGTCTTATATTTCCTCTTTCTTTCCTTTCTTACAACATGCTAAACAGAGCATCTTCACACGCAGCACAGAGGCTGAAAGTGGGATGAAGTCAGGCTCCTTGGAGACCATCATTTTAGCAATATATTATCCAAGATTACAGTTTCATCCATTGACTTTTATAAAAGTGTTACTTCTCCAACTCTTGCTGAGATATGAAATGGACTATAATGATTTGAGAATTTCATACATCAGCTTTATATTTTTATGACATTTTAGTGAAATTACAATGCTTTTATCTTTAATACTATAAAAAGACTCCCATCTAAACTGTTGTAATCTTAACTATAAAAAAATCTTAAAGCACTATTAAGCAGAATATCAACATGTGTCAAAGTAAGAAATATTGAGATGAACGCTTGGAAGAGAGTTTTGAAATAATGGACTCATCTTGGTAAGTTTATAAACAAAATGTCAAGTGAAATATTTGAAAGAAAATCAACAGAATAGTTTCTGCAGCAGCTGACTTGTTTATAGATTATTTTGATACATGTGATTAATCTATGGGAAGCATATTACTGATGACTTATAAGAAAAGTGCGGAAGAGTGGATACTGCCTCTGAGTGTGCATTATCTCACATTCAAAATTATGGCTGCTTTTCATACTATCTGCAGCTGTGGCCTGATGATTTATTCCATTATAATTAAATAGATAATTAAAAGTTTTCCAAATTTGTTTTAATCCTCACCACTAACCTTATTTGGTGGAACAGAGGCAACTTTTCAGTAAGAAAGGAAAGCATCACTCTGAATATTAATTTGCATACCTGAGATTTTCAAGTCTTAAATGTTGACATTCAGATTTAAAAATTTACTTTAACATTTTGTTTACTGCTCATTCATTAATACTGCCCTAATATGTTTTTTAAAATTTATCAATAGTAATTAAAAACATGAATGTTTACTTCAAACAGAATTATGCAAAACCCCTTAATGAGGTCCTTCACATATACTTTTCCATTTCACTCCCAAAGGCATCTTTCTTGAATGATTCTCATGTCTATTTTTCAGCTTTGTTAGCCTTGGAACCACCACCTCGGACCACTCCAATCAGACCTCCTGCAATGAGTATTTTCTCAAGATCTTACAAAGTGTAATAACACATAGGGTAAAGAGTCGATGCTTTAGGTTGTCCTATATTTCTGAAAACCAACTGATAAGTCATTTATGATATGGACAGGACATGGTATATCTAAATCTGTAACAGCACATCATTATTTTCTTATTATTTAAAATTAATTTGTAATGTTTGTTTCAGTATAATAAACCAACAAGTTAGCATTTAAGTTATGTGGACACATTGTGTACAAAATAACTTGTGTCATGTTGCTTAAAGGACTTACATTTTAATAATGGTTTGAGCTTTGATTGTTGAGGTAACTTAAACAAAACAAGAAATATACAGAATACGCCCATTATGACTGGGGAGAAATGATGTGGGAGTGTTCTCTTGTATTTTGTATTACTCTCGGGAGGCAGAGGCAGGCGGATCCTTGTGAGTTCGAGACCAGCCTGGTCTACAAGAGCTAGATCCAGTGCAGGCTCCAAAGCCACAGAGAAACCCTGTCTTGAAAAACAAAAAACAAAAAAAAGGTAAAGTCTTTAAGAGACAGAATACAAATAGTTATAGAAGCCACGTAAAGATGGAAAAT